>CAUYQV010074831.1:0-17120 GCA_963574575.1 Galagoides demidoff
AGTTCTTGATAATCACTTCTCAGCAATTATTTATTACAGTTTAACATTATAAAATTAACAAAAATAATATAAAACTCATATTCTGGCGAAATAGCCATATGGCAGCCAAAAACCGTATATTCCCTTCTTGTTCTCCAGCCCATTCTTGCATTCTTTCCAAAAATCAGGACTTTTTAAAGGGATGTGGGACAAATTGTTGAAAAGCAGGACTGTCCTACCAAAATCGGGACATCTGGTCACCCTAGTTTAAGCCATTCTCTTGCCTCACCCTCCCAAGTAGCTGGGACTACAGCCACCACCACAACACCCAGCTATTTTTTTTGTTGCAGTTTTCATTGTTTAACTGGCCTGGATCAGGTATGAACCCGCCAGCCCCAGTGTATGTGGCTGGTGCCGCTACAAGCACCAAACCTGCTTCCTAATTTTTCTTATTACGCATCAATTTTCCTACCATTGTATCCAACATTTTTTTCACATTTCTGCTGCCCTCAACCTAGAGAATATTTCTAGCTCTCCAGTGTTAATTATCTTCTTATCTTCGTCTGGCCACATTCAAATCATTCTACAGATATGCAAAAGTACAGTGACCTAAAAATCCAATTAATGATAGAGGATATTCCAACTAGGCTGCAGTTTTCACCACTTGACCTCAAGAGTATGATAAGAGACTTAGTTTTAAGGTTTTGGAATACACTGCACTTACAGTCATTATTCACTTCTTACTCCTGTTATTTAATTTTATTTAATTTAATTAAACCTCTCAATTTATCCATAGGGGCCCAAGAAATTTTTCAAGTTGTGGAATGTTATTTACTTTTTAGAATTTGTCAGTGGGGGAAATGCCAAAACCTTTTTCCTCTTTCTCTCTGCTTCCAAGTAGTCCTGGATAACGGAATTCCAAAGCCTTTTCTTTTGAGTTAATGAAAGGAAAAAGGGTCCTTTCTGAGCTATTTGCTTGGAAGCCCTACACATTTGGGTATGCTCTGATCATGCTATAGATAATAACAAAATGAAAACAGTTCATTTACATTGATTTATTCACAAAGTATTTATCAAGAACCTATTATGTACAATATAAAGTTCTGGATGAGCAGATTAAGATGAGTAAACTATATGGACTGTGCTCTCATGGAGTTTCTGGCTGAATAGGGGAAATAAGCTACGCACACAAACAAAAGCATAAAGGGATAAATGGCATGCAAGTGGTATCTTAAAAGAACAGAGAGATTCCTCCAGGCTGAAAATCTCATGTAATTAGTTTCCTCCAGTGACTGACCAAATGGTTTGTCAGTTTCATGGCCTCGGCCATGAGATATTAAAATGTTTCAATTCAATATGAGGAAGAAATGTGATTCAATTGTCTTAACAATGAGAGTAGTGTCATTGGATGAGGCAGCCTGTGGGCACCAAAAGGCCTTGACAACTGCAGTGCTCTGTAAAGCCTTCTTTCTTTCCCTCAGGTTGTAGAAATAAAACAGTCCTCAAAAATATTCAAGTGGAGAATTTCCAATTTCGTCCTTTAATAAACGGTTTGTTGGCATTGAATAGAATGAAAATAATGATAGGTCTCTTGCCACCAAAGCATAATGACCCTTGTGGCCTTTCTCCTCACTCTGTACCCTGTATTTTCGATGGTAAGCAGCAATTTGAGTGGCAATATTGAAAAAGATGTTAACCCTCTGTTGCCCGGCAAGTCTGAAGCATTTACACAGCCTACTTTGTGCTCCCTGCACCAAGACTAATAACAAAGCCGTATTCCTGAATTTTTCCCCTTCCACCAAGCTCATGGAAACAGAAAGTCTGGTGTTAAAAAATATAGGACCCAACTGGGAAGGTAACAGATCCATGGATAGCTACAAAACTTACAAACCTGAAACTTACTCTTACTTGGAGTAAGAACTTGGAATCTAAAATCTGTAAATAAAATTACTACCATTCTAAACCTTCTGAAAAGTAATGGAACAGTTAGGTTTCAAGTTATTTTTTCACCATCAAAGAAAAAACGATGATTTTTTTTTCTGTTAATAACAGTGTGAAAACTTCTTGTTCGCTAAATTATGAAAATGGACTCTAAATTTTTTTTGTTTGTTTTTTTGCAGTTTTTGGCCAGGGCTGGTTTTGAACCAACCACCTCTGGTTTGTGGGGCCGGCACCCTACTCCTTTGAGCCACAGGCACCCCCCATGGACTCTAAATTTTAAATGCCACAGATGTGATGGTGTAACACCTTATTAGGGTTGCCAGCTTTAGCAAATAAAATTACAGGATGCCCAATTTCATTTGAGATAAACAATAAATAATTTTTAAATATAAGTATGCCCCATGCAATATCAAGCAACCCTAACCTTAGAGCAGCAGTTCTCAACCTGTGGGTCACGACACAAGGAACTGTATTAAAGGGTCACAGCATTAGGAAGGTTGAGAACCACTGCTTTAGAGAGTATCGCTTGATTATATAATATTCCAGTGGGCTGGCTAATTTTTAGGAGGCAGATTTGCTTTTAGTTCCCAGGTTTTCATCTTTTCCCAGTTCTGCCTGTCTCTACAGCATATAGGATTTCTTGCAATGAATGGAATGATTTTCTGTGAAGAAAACCATTTATTTCATGAATGAATTATTATTATTATTATTATTTGGAGACAGAGCCTCAATCTATCCCCCTAGGTAGAGTGTCATGGCATCACAGCTCATAGCAACCTCCAACTCCTGGGCTCAAGCCAGTCTCCTGTCTCAGCCTCCCAAGTAGCTGGGACCACAGGCGCCCACCACAACGCCCGGCCATTTTTTGGTTGCAGCCATCATTGTTGTTTGGCAGGCCTGAGCTGGGGATTCGAACCCGCCACCTTAGGTGTATGTGGCTGGCGCCTTAGCTGTTTGAGCCATAGGCGCCAAGCCATGAATGAATTATTTTAAAGTTCTGCAGTACTCTGCAAAAAAAAAAAAAAAAAGTGAACAAAAAGTCTCTTTCTGGCCCCCTTTTTATACTGTCCTAATTGGTCTTCATTTGGTGATCTGGGCTGAATCATATGGATAAGTGCTTTAACTGTAAGTGCCTAAACCTGTTCTGAGTAGAAAGCCTCAGCCAGGATGGGGTCTGGTGGGCAGGAGTCAAGAAATGGAAACATAGTGGAACCTCCATAGCTGACCACCTCCTTAAGTTGAAGTAATTTTCATAGACTGGATATGGATATGCACCACATGTACATATCAGTACAGTAGGCCTAGTTCCTTATGTTGACCACCTCAGTATATTGACCAGTTTGTTACAGTCCCTTGGGTTTTCAGCTTACAGAACTTTGACTGTATTTAATATGAGAACATCATATGTTGTATCTTTATATTAATCTAAAATAAAATGAATAAAATGAGAACATGGAGAGCATCCAAAATGGATATGTAGATGGATATCTCAAGTATACTGATTTGATCTTTACCAATTATATTAATGTTTTAAATTATCACATATACTCTGAAACTGTATACATGTATTATACTACGTACAGCAATTAAAAAATGAATATATCCTCATGTGGACTTTTTTTTGTAATTAAAGAATGTCACTTCCCCACATATATCTCTCTGATGCTGTACCTGTTCTGATCATTTCAATGAACATTTTCACACTTCCATCAGAGGGTTCAAAAGTGCATGAAAAGTTGATGATTCTGCATTTAGTTGTTACCAATTTTAGAAGAAGAAATACATTTTCTTTACATTTGAATGCCCTGATATCTGCTTCACTGGTCACTTAATTACTGCTTATCTCAGAAGGAGATTAGTTTCCTTCATTCCAGGCTATCCTTAAAGGTAGATTCTAAGTATGACAAATAGTGCAAGTGAGCATAACATAGGCTGTTCTCTAGATTTACAATTTTTGGAGGGGGAATCATATTATGCAAACAAAACCTTGTCAGAAATATTATAGACTTTTCCAGAGTTGCTTTATTGTGTCATAAGAAAATCTTTTTATGAAACCCTGAGACAGCTTATTATTAAAGTTTTACCTCTATTATGACAGATATCCATGATGATGAAGTAAATTTAGAAATCATTTAAAAATTTATAGCTTCTCAAATATTTCTCATAAATTCTTAAACCTTTTAAATTAAAAAATATGATTTATCCCAGGCATGGTGGGATCATCAGGCCTATAATCCTAGCACTCTGGCAGGCCAAGGCAGGTGGATTGTTTGAGTTTAGACTTCAAGATCAGCCTGAGCAAGAATGAGACCCCAGTCTCTATTAAACATAGAAAAACTAGCCGGGCATAGGGGTATACTATAGTCCTAGCTACTCAAGAGGCTGAGGCAAGACAATTGCTCAAGCCCAAGAGTTTGAGGTTGCTGTGAGCTATGACACTATGGCACTCTACACAGGGCGATAGAGTGAGACTCTGTCTCAAAAACAAATAAATAAGTGCTTGCTTCAGCAGCACATATACTAAAATTGGAACAATACAGAGAAGATAGCATGGCCCCTGTGCAAGAATGGCATGCAAATTCGTGAAGCAGTCCATATTTTTCCATAAAAAATAATAAATAAATAAATAATATGATTTTATTATACACTCTCTTCTTTTGGTGGTAGAATCACCAACGTTTGTATGCTTGGTAAAACACTAAATGTTTTGTGTACTGTATCTTACTTGAAATTTATAACAACCCCATGAATTATGTAGAGACATTAGTTTTTTACTGCAGATACATATTGAAGTTCAGAGAAGTTAAGTGATTTGCAGAAGGACTTGCAGCCGTAGCGCCTGAGTTGCACCTAGAAATGAGTGAGAGATCTATTTAAATCTGCCATCTCAGGAATCTTCTTAATGGGAAAACATTGGTGTCCTGTTTATTATGATTACTAAGTCTTTTGTTCAGCCACCCAACCTACGAAAGTTCAGAAATACATCATGTCTAGCATCTCAGGACACTAGAAGTTGAATGGAACTTGAGAAATTTGACAAAAGGCATCCTTAACATCATATTAATGGTAAAAAAGTAAAATAAGTGAAAGCTTTGCTCTTGAGATGAGGAACCAGAAGAGGAGGTTTGTTATCACCAATTCTTTTCAACGTTGTACTAGAAGTTCTAGTCAGTGTAATAAAGCAAGAAATGAAAAGTGTCCAGATTGGTATGAAAGAAGAATACCATCTTTACTTCACACACAACATGTTCGTCTCTACAGAAGATCTATGGAATGCAAAGAAATTAACAAACATAATAAGTGAATTTATCCAGGTTGTGGAATATACGATGAAAATGGAAAACATCAATGTTCTTTCTATATACTGGCATCTAACAAATGGAAATTGTAATTAAAGAAAACAGTACCATTTACAATAGCATAAAAAATGGAAAATAACCTAAAAAATAGGTAGGACTAAATCTGATTGAGGCAAGGCTTCATGGCTCACACCTATATGCCCAGCATTTGGGGATCCCAAGGCAAGAGGATCACTTGAGGCTAGGAGTTCAAGACTAGCCTGGGCAATATAACAAGACCCTGTTTGTACAAAAAAATTAAAAATTAGCCAGGCATGGAGGTACGGACTTGTAATCCCAGCTTCTTTGGAGGCTAAGGTGGGAGGATCACATGAGCCCAGAAGTTCATCATTACAGTGAGCTATGATTAGGCTACTGCACTCCAGCTTAGACAATAGAGTGAGACTCTGTCTCTGGAAAAAAAAAACACATAAAAACTGGGCCATACCTGTGGCTCACTGAGGAGGGCCCTGGCCCCATATACCAAGAGTGGTGGGTTCAAACCTGGCCCTGGCTAAACTGCAACCAAAAAATAGCCAGGCGTTGTGGCGGGCACCTGTAGTCCCAACTACTTGAGAGGCTGAGGCAAGAGAATTGCCTAAGCCCAAGAACTGGAGGTTACTGTGAGCTGTGACACCATAGCACTCTACCATGGGCAATAAAGTGAGACTCTCTCTCTAAAAAAAAAAAAACATAAAAACCTCACTAAAGATGTTCAAGACCAGGCTGGGTGCAGTGGCTATGCCTATATCCTAGCACTCTGGGAGTCCAAGGTGGGTAGATTATGAACTCAGAAGTTCGAGACCAGCCTAAGGAAGAGCAAGACCCCTGTCTATACTAAAAATAGAAAAACTAGATAGATATGGTGGTGCACACCTATAGTCTGAGCTACTGGGGAGGCTGCAGCAAGAAGATTGCTGAAGCCCAAGAGTTTGAGGTTGCTGCGAGCTATGAGGCCTTGGTACTCTATCTAGGGTGACAGAGTGAGGCTCTGTCTCAAAAAAAAAAAAAAAAGACCATTATACTGAAAGCAACAAAACACTACTGAGAGAAATTAAAGAAATTTTAAATACATGAAGAAAAATAGAGAAATTCTAAATATATAGTGTTCATCAGAAAACTCAATTTTGGGCCAGGAGAGATGGCTCCCACCTATAATCCTACCTGTAATCTCTACCTGGGAGGCTGAGGTGTGTGGATTGCCTGAGCTCATGAGTTCAAGACTAGCCTGAGCAAGAGTGAGATCCCCCTCTCTAATAATAGCTGAGCATAGTGGTGGGTGCCTGTAGTCCAAGCTACTTGGGAGGCTGAGGCAGGAGAATTGTTTGAGTCTAACAGTTTGAGGTTGCTGTGAGCTATGACACTACAGCACTCTACTGAGGGTGCCAAAGTGAGACTGTCACTTAAAAAAAAAGATTTAGTTTTGTTATTTTGTCAGTTTTCTCTGTGTTATTCATATGAAAATACAACATAATTAGAATACCTAAAACAACTCTGAAGAAAACAAACAAAGTTAGAGGAGCAATAGTTTCTGTTTTCAAAACACATTATAAATTTATGATAATCAAAACTGGATGGTTGGTTTGGTGCCTGTAGTTCAATGGCTAGGGCACTGACCACATACACCAGGGCTGGCAGGTTCGATCCCAGCCCAAGTGTGCCAAACAACAATGACAACTACAACAACAAAAAAATAGCCAGGTGTTGTGGTGGGCTCCTGTAGTCCCAGCTACTTGGGAGGCTGAGGCAAGAGAATCACTTAAGCCCAGGTATTTGAGGCTGCTGTGAGCTGTGACACCATGGCACTCTACTGAGGGTGACAAAGTGAGACTCTGTTTCAAAAAAAAAAAAAAAGATTGACAAACATGTAGGTCAATTCTGTAGGACAGAATGGAGAGTTCAGAAAGATACCCACAAAAATATGTGGAAAATTGACTTTTAATAATAAATTAAATTAAATCCAATGGAGAAAGAGTAGCTTTTTGCTTATGCAAAAATATGAATGTGGGTCCATATCTCTTATATGTGACAAATAACCCAAAATTAATCATAGATTTAAATATAAAACTTAAATACACATGAAACTTCTAGAAGAAGATATAGAAAAAAATAATTTCATCTCTGGGTTAGGCAAAGACTTCTTACATATGACATCAAAAGTACAATTCATAATAGGAAAACACTGAAAAAATAGAGTTTGTCACACATTTGACATTGTCTTTGAAAGGCACTGTTAAGACCAGGCACAATGGCTCACACCTATAATCCCAGCACTCTGGGAGACCAAGGTGGGTAGATTGCCTCTTGAGGTCAGGAGTTCGAGACTAGCCTGAGCAGGAGTGAAATCCCATTTCTAAAAATAGCCAGGTGTTGTAGTGGGTACCTGTAATCCCAGCTACTTGGGAGGCTGAGGCAAGAGAATTGCTTGAGCCCAAGAGTTTGAGGTTGCTGTTAGATATGAAGCCATAACACTCTACCAAGGGTGACAAAGTGAGACTGTCTCAAAAAAAAAAAAGGCACTGTTAAAAGAATTCAAGGACAAACCACAGACGGGGTGAAAACATTTGTATATAGGTGGTGAAGATTTGCACATAGACTGTGTAAAAAGCTCTGAAAACTGAATGAGAGAGCAAACAACCCAATTTAAATAAGGGCAAGATATGAATAGACACTTCAGCAAAGAAAATATATGAATGGCAAATAGACATATGAACAGATGCTCATGATTAGACAGCAAAGAATTGAAAATTAAAATCACAATAAGATAGCTTGGTGCCCGTAGCACAGTGGTTACAGCACCAGCCACATGCACTGAGGCTGGCAGGATCAAACCCAGCCTGGGCCAGCTAAAACAACAATGACAACTGCAATAAAAAACAAAAAATAGCCAGGTGTTGTGGCTGGCGCCTGTAGTCCCAGCTACTTGGGAGGCTGAGGCAAAAGAATCTCTTAAGCCCAAGAGTTTAAAGTTGCTGTGAGTTATGATGCCACGGCACTCAACACAATGAGACTCTGTCTCTAAAAAAAAAAAAAAAGATCACAAGATACTACTACACACTTATTAGAATTGCTAAAATGGAAATGACTGATCATATCAAGTGTTGGCAAAAATATGGAGGAAATGGAATGTTCATACACTGCTTTTGGGAATGTTAAATGGTAATGGTACAACCACTTTGGAAACCAGTTTCACAGCTTTTTAATAGGCTAAACACACACATACCTTATGATACAACCATTCAATGTCAAAATAGCTTTTTTTTTATAGACAGAGTTCCACTTTGTCATCCTCGGTAGAGTGCTGTGACATCATAGCTCACAGCAACCTCCAGCACTTGGGCTTAGGCAATTCTCTTGCCTCAGCCTCCCAAGTAGCTGGGACTACAGGCACCTGCCACCAACACCCAGCTATTTTTTGTTGCAGTTTGGCTGGGGTCAGGTTTGAACCCTCCACCCTCAGTATATGGGGCTGGCACCCTACTTACTGAGCCACAGGTGCCACCCAAAATAGCTAATTTTTCTAAATTAAAGCTTATGTTTATACAAATACTTGTACAGATACTTGTTCCTATGTTCATAGCAAAATAACCCCATACTGGAAACATCCCAAATGTCCATCAATAGGCAAAAGGATAAAGAAATGGTGATATATCTATACAATGGGATATTCTTTGGTGCTAAGAAGAAATGACTTTTTTTTTTCACTGAGACAGAGTCTCACTCTGTTGCTCAGGCTGAAACTCTTGGGCTCAAGGGATCCTCCTGCCTCAGCCCCCTCAGTAGGTGGGATTATGTGCAGCAGCCACTGCATCTGGTAATTTTCTTAGTTTTCTTAAGGGATGAGTTCTCACTATGTTGCCCAGGCTGTTCTTAAATTCCTGGCTTCAAGTGATCCTCCTGCCTTAGACTCTCAAAGTGCTGGGATTATAGGCATAAGCCACCATGCCCAGCCAAGAAATGAACTTTTGATAAATGCCACAACTTGTATGAATCTCAGAATAATTATATTGACAGAAATGAGCAAACCAAAAAAAGAATTCAGATTCTTATGATTTCACGTATATGAAGCACTAGACTATGCAAACTCGTCTACAGCAAGGGAAAGTAGATCAGCAGGAGCTGTGGATTGAGTTTGAGGAAAGGATTTCAAAGAAATAAGAACTTTGGTGGGGTAGTGAACTTGTTCACTATGTTGATTGTGTACATACATATGTCAAAACTTATTAAGTTGTACAATTTAAATGTATGTAGTTTACTGAATGCCAAATTATACCCTAATGAAGTTGTTAAAAATTAAATATCAGTTTATAATATTTTTCTCCTGAAATGCTTTCATAGTGACAGTGAATATCATATAACTTCCTCACTGGCATTTGTGTTAATTTGCAGTCAAATGACAGGCCTCACCTTAATGAACACATTATACTTTCCCTGAATTTTACTGGTTGTCATCTCATCTTACAAATGAGAGTAGAATGACCTAGTAAATCTTCTGGGAAACTGGAATGATTTGAGGCCAAGCAAAAGTATTATCAGAGGGAACTGATTTTACTTGCTGGCAAAAGAGGTCAAATACTGTCTAAAACAATAAATGGAGAGACATATGTGCTCATTAGTTGGAAGACACTGCATTGCCATTATGTCAATTCTGCCCAATAACATAATATAAGGTAGCTAGCCTAATGAGTGGCACCTACTAGCCACTCAATAAATTGATACTCTTGTTTTAAAATCAGAAAGTTCCATAAAACAGATTTTTTTTTGAGACAGAGCCTCAAGCTATAGCCCTGAGTAGAGTGCTGTGGCATCATAGCTCACAGCAACCTCAAACTCTTGGGTTTAAGCAATTCTCTTGCCTCAGCCTCCTGAGTAGCTGGGATTACAGGTACCTGCCACAACGCCTTGCTATTTTTTGGTTGTAGTTGTCATTGTTTGGCAGGCCCAAGCTGGATTCCAACCCACCAGCTCCAGTGTATGCAGCTGATGCTTTAGCCACTTGCGCTACAGGCGCCGCCCATAAAACACATATTATTATTATTATTATTTTGAGACGGGGCCTCAAGCTATCCCCCTGGGTAGAGTGCCATGACATCACGGCTCATAGCAACCTCCAACTCTTGGACTCAAGCGAGTCTCCTGCCTCCGCCTCCCAAGTAGCTGGGACCACAGGCGCCTGCCACAACGCCTGGCCATTTTTTGGTTGCAGCCATCATTGTTTGGCGGGCCCGGGCTGGGGATTCGAACCCGCCACCTTAGGTGTACGTTGCTGGCGCCTTAGCTGATTGAGCCACAGGCGCCGAGCCAAAACACATATTATTATATACTTTTGGCAGCAACCAATTAAAACTTGAAGCAGTCCATTGGTCAAAAGTACACTAGACCACAAAAGTGCACTAGACCTCCAACTGTACCAGCTTTTAGTTTCATGACACTGAGTGAGGCACTTCACCTCCCTAGGTTAAGTTCCCTCATTAAGGAAATCAGGTGGTTAACAGATGATCATGCCTGTTCTACTTCTGAGATTTATTATTCAAGACATATAGAGAGTTTAACACCAACATTATTAACGCTTAAGACACCAGCTCACTGCTGTAACTTAAGCATTGAGGAGCAGAACAAAATGTTTCATAAAAGCAGGCAAGAGTGATTTTTTTTGTCTGACCTATTCAGATAATTGCCTTGATTATCAATTGGCATTATAGATCTATCCTAATAATATTAAAAATTAGGCTCAGTGCCTGTAGCTCAGCAGCTAGGGCTCCAGCCACATACAACGGAGCTGGCGGCTTTGAACTCAGCTGGGGGCCTGCCAAACAATAATGACAACTACAACCAAAAAATAGCTGGGTGTTGTGTCGGGTGCCTGTAGTCCCAGCTATTTGGGAGGCTGAGGCAAGAGAATCACTTAAGCCCAAGAGTTTGAGGTTGCTGTGAGCTGTGATGCCACAGCACTCTACCAAGGGCGATATAATGAGACTCTGTCTCAATAATAATAATAATAATAATAATATTAAAAATGAAACCTCCAGAATTTTCTCTTTTCCATAATTAGCTGATTAAATATAAAGAAATAACTAGTTATTATGATCTTCTACATTGACAGAGCAGACTCCTCGCTGATGACTGTAAGGGCTTGAAAGTAGCATCTTTTTTTAAAAAAGTACCTGCATTCTTTTTTTTTTCTTTTAGAAAGAGTCTCACTATGTCACCCTTAGTAGAGTGCTGTGGCATCACAGCTCACAGCAACCTCAAACTCTTGGGCTTAAGCAATTCTCTTGCCTCAGTCTCCCAAGTAGCTGGGACTATAGGCACCTACCACAACACCTGGCTATTTTCTGGTTGCAGTTGTTTAGCTGGTCCTGGACAAGTTCGAACCTGCCACCCTTGGTGTATGTGGCTGGCTCCATAAACACTATGCTACAGGCGACAAGCCATTTGTTTTTTTTTTTTTTTTTGAGACGGAGCCTCAAGCTATCCCCCTGGGTAGAGTGCCATGGCATCACAGCTCACAGCAACCTCCAACTCCTGGGCTCAAGCCAGTCTCCCACCTCAGCCTCCCAAGTAGCTGAGACCACAGGCGCCCACCACAATGCTCGGCCATTTTTTTTTTTTTTTTGGTTGCAGCCATCATTTTTGTTTGGCGGGCCCGGGCTGGGGATTCGATCCCACCACCTTAGATGTATGTAGCTGGTGCCCTAGCCGCTTGAGCCACAGGCGCCAAACCGACAAGTCATTTGTTTTTGAGACAGAGTGTCACTATGTCACCCTGGGTAGAATGCCGTGGCATCATAGCTCACAGAAACTTAAAACTCTTCGGCTTGGGCTCAGCACCTGTAGCTCAGTGAGTAGGGCACCAACCACATACACCAACGCCAGTGGGTTTGAGCTCAACCCAGGCCTGCTAAACAACAATGACAACTGCAACCAAAAAAAAAATAGCCAGGTGTTGTGGTGGGTACCTGTAGTCCCAGCTACTTGGGAGGCTGAGGCAAGAGAATCACTTAAGCCCAAGAGTTTGGAGGTTGCTGTGAGCTGTGATGCCATAACACTCTACCAAGGGTGAATGAGACTCTGCCTCAAAACAAACAAAAAAAACCCTCTTGGGTTTGAACAATCCTCCTGCCCTAGCCTCCCAAGTAACTGAGTTTTATTCTTATGTTAAACATCTAGGCTCTGTTTTGAGGACACTTACAGCTTTATACTCAGTCAAATAGACAGTCAAGCTGTCAGTATACATGCCTTACCAACAGTGTTATGTTTATTTCCCTATAATTGTTTCTTTAGCACGATGAAAAGTTATAGTATAAAATCATTTATCTTTATTTCCTTCTTTGAGTACCTTTATATTCTCTGAAAAGAACAAAAAGTGATGTAGTATGAACTGTCCATATAAAATATGAACCTTAGAATAAGTGATGTGGGCCAAGCGCCGTGGCTCACTCCTGTAATCTTAGCACTCTCGGAGGCCAAAGAGGCTACTGCTTGAGCTCAGGAGTTAGAGAACAATCTGAGCAAGAATGAGACCCTGTCTCTACTAAAAATAGAAAAATTAGACTTATGGAGTGTGTCTGTAGTCCCAGCTACTTAGGAAGCTGAGGCAAGAGGATTGCTTGAGCCCAAAAGTGTGAGGTTGCTGTGAGCTATGATGCTGCTGCACTCCAGCCTTGGAGACAGACTCTGTCTCAAAAAAAAAAAAAAACAAACATAAAAGAATAGGTGATGTGCTACACAATTATCCTTCCTTTTCTTTCCCCATTCACACATATCAGTTAATTTGGTTTATCTACCCATATCAAGTAATAAAGTTTTGTTTATATTTACTTTGTGTTGACTGCTAAATAATTTCATATTTATATATAGAGAAGGAAACTGTCTTACCTACGTTCTGAGAATTCAAAAAGTTTTGGACAGGCCAGGTATGATGGCTCACTCCTGTGATACTAGCACTCTGGGAGCCTGAGATGGGTAGATTGCCTGAACTCACGAGTTCGAGACCAGCCTGAGCCAGAGTGAGACCCTGTCTCTAAAAATTAGCTGGGCATTGTGGTGGGCACCTGTAGTCACAGCTACTTAGGAGGCTGAGGCAAGGGAATTGCTTGAGCCCAAGAGTTTGAGGTTGCTGGCTCGGCGCCTGTGGCTCAAGTGGCTAAGGCGCCAGCCACATACACCTAAGGTGGCAGGTTCGAATACCGCCTGGGCGGCCAAACAACAATGATGGCTGCAACCAAAAAATGGCCAGGCATTGTGGCGGGTGCCTGTGGTCCCAGCTATTTGGGAGGCTGAGGCAGGAGACTTGCTTGAGCCCAGAAGTTGGAGGTTGCTGTGAGCTGTCCTGCCACAGCACTCTACCCAGGGGGACAGCTTGAGGCTCTGTCTCAAAAAAAAAGAGTTTGAGGTTGCTATGAGCTGTGATGCCATAGCACTCTACCAATGCAACAAAGAGAGACTGTCTCAAAAAACAAAACAACACAAACCAAAAAACTTTTGGACAGGCCAGGTGTGGTGCCTTACACTTAATCCTAGCATTCTGGGAGGACAAGGTGGGAGAATTGCTTGGGCTCTCAAGTTCCAGACCAGCCTGAGCAAGAACAAGACTCCATCTCTACTAAAAAAAAGTAGAAAAATTAGCTGGGCATCATGGCAGGCTCCTGTAGGCCTATCTACTAGAGGCTGAGGCAGGAGGATTGCTTAAACTCAGGAGTTCGAGATTACTATAATCTATCATGATGCCATGGCACTCCAGCCAGAGGCAACAGAGTGAGCCTCTATCTCAAAAACAAGCAAACATTTTGGACAGTTAAAACTTCAAGAAATATGAAATGTTTTGCTTCAGTGACATATTTCTAGTGAGTCTGAATATTTCACTGAAGTTGATAGTCTTGAATGTGTCAAGGTCTTTTCAGAGTTTTTCAGTGGGTAACATTCTTTATATATATATATAATTTACATTTTCTACAGTAGCACATTAAAAGTATGGGCAATGTTGCCTCTGCATTCCAATTTGATAATGAGCCTTAACCTTGCACCATTTCATTCCATTAAGAGAGAAAAAAAAATACTGGCAAAGCAAATGGCTCATAAAGTAATCTGAGTGATGGAAAAAGAACAGCTCCCAGCATGAAATGAAAATATCTTTCACCAAGGATGAAGTAGAATTATAGAAGTACTCACTCCATCTGTAGCTGCTTTTTACAGTTGATGATCTTACTTACATAAAATTCCCCTTGAGTGTCTCTGACTACTGGGGTTTGAGAGCCTGAAACATGATTGAATTTATAATCTGGGCAGTGACAAAGAGAGCCCTACATTTGCTTCAGGATTTGAGGAGAATGGGCATTCTATTACGCCTGCTCCATTGGTTGCCCTAAGTCTCCTGAATTTAAAAAATTAATTTACTATATAAACTTCTAGATATTTTTCTTTCAAATAAAACTTTCCTAAAGTGTACTTGTTTTGTGATATCAACATGGTCCATGAGATCCTAACAAGTAATCATGCAACCTAGCACAAAATAAGGTTATATATAGACTTAGGTTCTAATACCAGCTTTGTTGCATAATTACTGTGCAGTGTAATTGGAAAAATCCATATTGATTTTTCTAACCAGGGTTATTGTGAGGATTAAATGCAAATATATATTAAAAAGTCCTTTGAAAACATTAAGCATTATGGAAATATGAAGTGTTTTCTCTAGGCAGCCGCCCACATGAAAGTTGAATCTTTTACTTTCTGAAGTATATAGGCCATGAACCTAAATTATGAGATTATACGTAAGTAATGGAGGTCAACCTTGTGGTTGTTTATTAAATTGAATTTGTATTAAATACATGTTCATGTAAAATGTTTACAAATTAAAAGTCAACCTTATAATTTATATAATGATGATAATAGGTAATATTAATTAAGCGCTTTGTTGTATATCGTTCCTGGTGCTAAGCAGTTTCTGTTTGTTACCTAATTCTACAGTTGAAATGACCCTATGAGGTGAATGTTATCATTGCTACCATATTATAGAGAAGAAACAGATAAAAGCCAAAATTACAGATTGAGGCAATTGGACTCCTCTCATAGCCATTATAATTTTATGTCTTGCAACACTCTGGAAAATCTGCTATCAGCTTTTTATTTCTAGTAGAGCATTGCTCGGCATAAATCCAAGACATATACTGCAGAGAGGCTTTTGGAAACTAGACTCTAGATAGTCAATTTCAAGACCTATTGAGTGGCTGGGCGCCTGTGGCTCAATCGGCTAAGGCGCCAGCCACGTACACCTAAGGTGGCGGGTTCGAATCCCCAGCCCAGGCCCGCCAAACAACAATGATGGCTGCAACCAACTAATGGCCGGGCGTTGTGGAGGGCGCCTGTGGTCCCAGCTACTTGGGAGGTGGAGGCAGGAGACTCGCTTGAGCCCAGGAGTTGGAGATTGCTATGAGCTGTGATGCCATGGCACTCTACCCAGGGGGATAGCTTGAGGTTCTGTCTCAAAAAAAAAAAAAAAGCCAACACATATACTGTGTGAGCGGCTATACATTGCAACTCCAACTTGAGAGATGGACATGGCCCTGTACCAGCTAAAGGAAAATATTCTTCATCGGAAGGCTGAGATGTCTCTGTGGATTTTTCTCCTTACATTTTTTGATACAAATTATTTTGTGTATATATGCTTCAGTCAGTAAGAAAATAGGATCCAGACTACAATATTTTTTGACGCGACCAATTTCAGGAAGATATCTAGGGCCTAAAATGAGATTAGACTGTAGTTAGGGAACTCAATCCCATGTTAGAGCATCAATCAGAGATACATTCATTCAAGATAATGTGTCAACCTGTCAAGATATCCAGCTGATTGACATTCTTGTGGCGAGTCCAAATTTCTTCTTTTCCTACTACTAAGTTCTCACTTCTGTCATGCTGTGGGTTTTAAATCGAAGACTGAGCCAGAAATATGACACCTCTCAACAGTCTCCTGGCATGTTATTTCAATTTCTATTTGTTGATTCCAACTCAAGAGTAAGAAAAGCAAACATTACACTGCCGAGCCCCAGACTCAGTCTGCTGTTGGGGGCTGGAAGAGGGGAGGATCAAGCTAGTGCTTGTCAATAGATCACGCAATTGTCCATAAAGATGACCATCCTGGAACCACGTAGTCTCTGCTTCAAAGTATTAACACTAAAAAGAATAATTCTTCAGAAAAGCACAAAAACTAGAGAAACCCCAAGGCTATTACTCAACATCTGTTAGGATTATAGTTGAGTTATAGCCCAGGTGTCATAAAATCCCATCAGGATATATATTCCTAACAGTCAACTTTAACATAATATTCAGCAGATATTGAAATAAGAACTTGCAAGAAAGCTCTGGCCAATATATTTCTACTATTTTGTTTTGACGCTTGATATAATGAATCCTTAACAATCTGAGGTCTACATTTAAGAATAGCATTGTTCCAGCTTATCAGCTGCCCAGTGCTGAGTTAGTTAATAAGTCCATAGCTTATGACTATGCTGGGGTTGTACACTACACAACTCCAGTGGTGTCATTCATATAAACTACAAAGTAAACCATAACTCTAGAATTTGTGGGGTATGGTTCTCTATTAATGAGAGTATTTAGATGATTGATGTCCATCTGCAAAATATATCTTTTCATGAGTTAAAATGCTTTGGGAGTGATACTAGTTTTGTTGTTGTTGTTGTTGTTTTGCTAAAGAGGTAACTTCCGGGCTCGGCGCCTGTGGCTCAATCGGCTAAGGCGCCAGCCACATACACCTAAGGTGGCGGGTTCGAATCCCCAGCCCAGGCCCGCCAAACAACAATGATGGCTGCAACCAAAAAATGGCCGGGCATTGTGGCGGGCGCCTGT
>CAUYQV010074835.1:0-43053 GCA_963574575.1 Galagoides demidoff
GAGACTTTACGTCCTTCATGTTCACATGGATGGAGCTGGAGAATGTTCTTCTGAGCAAAGTATCACAAGAATGGAGGAAAAAGTATCCAATGTACACACCCCTATTATGAAACTAATTTATACCTTTTATAAGAAAGCTATAACCAAATAGCCTAAGAATGTGGGGAGGTGGGAGGGAGAAGGGAGGGGGGAATGGGTGGAGGAAGGGGGATTGGAGGGACCATTTTTGAAGTTTATCTTACAGGGGTACAAGTGAATCTCTCTAAGAGTAGAATGAGAAAGTTTTAAAACAATAACTGAGAAAATGACATGAAGGCTGTGTTGATCAGTTTGATGGAAGCATTTCGGATTGCATGTGAAAACCCCACATTGTACCCCAGAAGTGCATTAATGTACATAGTTACCATTCAATAAAAAAAAAAAATTGAAAGATGAGGGAAGATATACACTTGTCTTATATCCATCCAGACCATTCCCAAGAAGCAAAATAGTATATTTTTCCAGAGGTATTTTGTGCAAAGCAAATGTATGTGCAAACATAAAACTTCTTCTGTACAACTGGCAGCATGCCAGCATTCAGACACACAGATTGTACCATGAGCAGTGCTTTTAATGCCTTGTTATTTTTATCATTTGATCACCTGTCTACGTATTGCAAAGACATACCAAACTGCACTTTATCAATACTTATTGATGAACATGTAGGGCACATTCCAAATATTTGTCAGTTCAACACAGTGCTTCATCTAATAGTCTTAAGCCAATATAATTTTACTACTACTACTAATGAGTAACAGTAGCATAAGTTCCTAAAAGTAAATACTGGAATAGGACTTGACTTTAAGCATCTAACCATAAAGCTTTTTTACTTGGGATTCATTTAGTGACAGCTTACCTTCAACAGCTATTGTAACAATTTTTACTCCCCCCACCTAAGTACACTAGAGGACATTCCTTCCCACAATCGCATTGACACAATTTTGTTAAGAAACACTTTGACTTTTTTCAACCAGAGAAGTGAAATGGTATATATCTTTAAGTTTTATGTTCATTTCTTTGAATAAGAGCAAAGAGATATATCTTCACATGTATGTTATTTAATTTTTTATTAAATCATAACTGTGTACATTAATGCATTTATGGGGTAATGTGCTGAATTTATATACAATTTGGAATGCTTACATCAAAACTCCTTTTTCATTACTTCATATAAATTATTTACAATCTTTGGCATTGGTCTGTTGTAACACTGGTATTTTTATTATCATAGATCATATGAAGAAATTGGTCTCTTTGTCTATGCTACGAGTTGCAAATATGTGTACCTCGATTTTTTGTTTTCATTTTAACCTTAGTGGTCTCTAATGTGGATATTTTTTCTTAATGTAATATAATTAAATTTTTTATCAGTTTGTTGCTTAAATTATTTATTTATTTATTTTTGAGACAGACTCTTACTGTGTTGCCCTGGGTAGAGTGTTGTCATAATTCACACCAATCTCCAACCTTCAGGCTCCAGAGGCCCTCTCTTGTGTGGCTTCCTTTTCAGAAGGACCTCTAATCATGAGAGTTTTTTTTTTTTAAAAAAAAAAAAACTTTCTCATGATTATTTCTGCTGTGTTTATATTTTCATTTACTTCTATTTTTTTATTTCCTATAGTCTTGTCAAAATTAATTTTAATGTAGGGTAAACGTATGGATGCAACTCTATCATTTTGGGTTACTCAGTTGTTATAGTATTCACATATTAATAAACCATCGTTTTGAAGTATCTTGCTATTCTGCACACACAACACTTGTGTATATAGTGCTTCAATCTGATTTTAGATTCACTGATTTGTTCTGCTGATCACGTGACAGACACTAGGAAACTAGATTCCCGTTAGAAATCTGTGATGTGAGGGTTGATAACCAATCCTTTCCTATGGGTTGACAGAAAGAACACACACTTTGTAAGTCCATTTGGCAAAATCAAATTTGCGTTAGTAGGTGCCTTATGAATAGTAAGTCAAGATTTACTCCCATATAAAATGTAAAATTGAAGACAATGGCTATAGTCATTTGAAGCTCTAATATTCTCTAGTTTAATTTATGAAATTTCTGGGAATAGTTGCTTAGAAATTGACTTTAATTTTGTACATCAAAGAGAGTCATGTTGAACCTGAGAGATATTTAAACAACTTTTGCTCTTTCCCACATCTGGAAGAAGCATCACTTGCCTTTCCTTCATATTCTTTTATTTTGCATTTAAGGAAAGAAAAAAAATAAAGAAGAAATAAACTTGATGGAAATAGCACTGGCATCTTAGTATCTTCAGGGTAGGAAAAAACCAGAAGTAGACATCTGGGCTATGAATGATTCCTTCTCTGAGAAGGCAACAAAGAAGTCTCTAGACTCTGGGGGACTCTGAGAACACAAGTAAAGTAGTCTACAGCAGGGTTAAAGACTAAGGAAAAAACAAACAAAACCAGAGTGCTGAGACAGTCCGAAACCAGAGTGCCAGAGACAGACATTTTGGTGAGGGACATTAGGCCCTGTATGTGAAAAACTGGCAGAAAATTACTGTGTGTTGATGAAGGAGGTGGCAGAAAAGAGATAAATGGAATAATTATTTATTTTAATTAATTTGTAAACTGATGCTTAAATCTGCCTGAAATGAGGTCTGAAGCATTTCTATTGAGAGTGTGTGTGTGTGTGTGTGTGTGTGTTGGCGTCCGTCTGTGTTTGTGGGAAGCTGTGAAGTACAAGGTGGTTTCCTACGTCTTTACTTTGCTCAGGAAGACATCAGTGTCCCATGCTGAAAGCATGCCTGTCAACAGAGTCCACCTCTCTGGGTGAAATCTCAGTTGTATACAATGTTAGACCTTCCAGTCTAAATTTTCTTCCAGACAAAAATTTTCTAGGGTTTAGCAGCCCGTTTGTATATGCATATATGCACATGTGGGAATTCCAATCTTCTAATGGAAATCCAGGCGTATCATATACAATTCTAGTATCTGCTACTTAAACAGTGAGAAGAAATAACTATATGACTTGAAATGGACAAGCATTCCCTTACCCTGAACGATGTCATATTTAGAGTGAAAAGGCATTTACTGAGTCATTCAGTGAAGGAAAGTGATGTGAGGACTGTGATTTCCTCAAAGACTGTACTATGAGCGTAGTAGGGGGGAGTTCTCAGAATTTCTCTCCCTCTCACCAACATGCTTCAGATTTAATGAAAGATAAATATTAAAAAAGGGGAAAGAATGAATAGAATAAGACAGGCAATATTAACAAGTAAATATTATTGATTGAAGCTTACATTCTTTTTCAAAAGAGTTTGCTCATGAGACAGAAACAGTTGTCTCCATTGAAAATAACAATTAAGCAAATTCTATCCAATGGGGAGTTTTATTAACCTCACAAAGCCAGTCTATTTCCCTGTTATGCGTCAGCTATGTCTAAGTAGTAGACATCAACTAATTTGCCCGAGGCTTACTTTTTTTATTTTTTTAATATAAAAGGTGTTTGTTTCCATAAAATAAAACCTTGAAAGTGGCAACATTTCATATGGTTTAAGGTAATTCTGATGGGAACACCAAATTAAGAAGCATATCTATGAATCTGATAAAGCAATCATCTGTGAAAATGTGCCCACACAGGGCGAGTTAATGCCCAGTTGTACAACACTCTCCTTTTATTTGTGGTTTAAAAACCTGAGTTGGGCTGGGTGGGGTGGCTCATGCCTATACTTCTAGCTCTCTGGGAGGCCAAGTTGGGAGGATTGCTTGAATTCAGGAGTTCAAGACCAGTCTGAGCAAAACAAGACCCCATCTGAACTAAAAATATAGCTACTTGCCTGGAGAGGCTGAGGCAGGAGGAGTGCTTGAGTCGAGGAGTTTGAAGTTACTGTGACCTAGGCTGAGGCTGTAACACTCTAGCCTGGGTGAAAGACTGAGACTCTGTCTCCAAAAAAAGGAAAAAAAGAAAAACAAGGAAAAAACCCCTTAATTTGTTTAAAATAAATTTGCAAAAAAAGAAACCTGATTTGTCCCACAGTCATTTTATACTGGTGATAATGATTATTTCAGATCCTGAACTCAATTGACCACAAGTAGTCTATTTCAGTGTGACTGGCATACATGTGACCTGACATTGCAAACTGTGCAAATTTGTGATACTATATTTATTATTCCCTTACACACAACTGTGGTGCACAATCTGAGGAAGCAGGGCCAATGCCTGGACATGTTTGGTTTCCTCCTGCACTCAGCTCATCTGGAATTAGGATGTCATGTGAGATAAGAAATATACACAAAGCAAAGACTGTACAATGCTTCACATTTTGCTACATTAAAGATGCATTTTTTAATGTTGCCTGGCTGGAAATAGTCAGGAAGCCAAACAGCTTGGAGAAAGTTGTCATCTGTCATAACAGCAGGTGTATTACTGCTAGTGGTGGCCATTAGATGTTCAGAATGTAGAGTACGTTTTCAGCAAAACCTGTGGCTCAACTGTAGAAGATGAAGAATATGTCTGTGTGCACCACTTGTATGTGTAATTTCACAGGAGGAAGTAAGCAGATCCAACGATCAGATTGAGATGGGTCAGTCGGGGACTGGGGATGAGGCAAGGGGCAGAGGAGTGGTGAGCTGAAGGTTTCCTGGATAGTAAAGATGCATTTGGAGATGGAGATGGTTTCAGTCCATGTTCCACTAATTCTGTAAAACTTCGCCACATTCCTGACAGGAATACAGCTGCTAAACATTTATCATACTTCAAAAAAAAAAAAAAAGAGGTAAAAGTCCAGCCAATATGAAAGGTATAATGAAATGTTTGTGGTTAACTGCTAGATTTCCCAACTAATCCCATGTCTCCTATGATTTTCATTTATATCTGCAACTGTGTTTGTGGCACACATGGTAATAACTGATAACTGTGACCCAGTGTTTGTTAAGAAATGCTAAGTTATAGCTGGTAATCTAAATTATAACCAGGACAATGTTCTGGTTCTGGCTCACAGTATGTTAGTTATTAATTCTACATATTTTTATGAAATTTAAGCTTTTGCCAGTATATGACAATAACTCATTAAATAATTATTGCTACTAACAGCTCATTTTTCTTTTGTTTTGCAATATTAAGGGAGTACAAATGTTTTAGGTGACATGGATAACTGATGTAGTTGCTTAAGTCCCAGCCATAAGTGTGCCTTTAACCTAAAAATAGTTTTAATAATACACATTAGGTTGGATTTTTTTTCCCTTTTATTCTCCCCTCTTCACCTCCTGGTTGATTTCCATCGAGTTTTACTTTCCTCTCTCCACATATGGGCTCATCTATTAGTTCCAATTTAATCATGAATACATGTAGTGTTTGTTTTTCCATTCTTGAGATACTTCACTTAGTAAAATGGTCTCCAATTCCATACAGATTGTTATAAAAGGGTATTAATTCATCTTGTCTGTGGTTGAGTAGTAGTCCATATATATACATATATACACATATATGCATACGTAACTATATACATATACACATATACTCATATATACATACACACACACATATATATGTATATATACACACACCACATTTTCTATATCCATTCATGAACTGATGAACATGTAGATTGATTCTACACCTTCTTGTGAATTGTGTCACAATAAACATTTGAATGTAGGTATCTTTTTGATGTAAAGTCATCCTGTTTCACGCCTGTAAAAGCTCACAGGTTCAAGACCAGCCTAAACCAGAGCGAGACCCCATCTCTACTACAAATATAACTGAGGCAAGAAGATTGCTTGAGCCCAAGAGTTGGAGGTTGCTGTGAGCTATGATGTTGCCATGGCATTCTATGCAGGGCAACAGCTTGAGACTCTGTCTCAAAAAAAAAAAAAAAAAAGAAAAGAAAAGAAAAGAAAAGTCCTCTTCTCTTTGGCTAAATAACCAACAGTGGGATTGCTGGAGAGAATGGTAACTTGGCAGGGAATCTCCAGGATGTTTTCCATAGAGATTATACTAATGTGTAGTCCCACCAACAGTGTTTAAGAATTCCTTTCTCGCTGCCGCACCTGTCCCTCAGTGACTAGGGCGCCAGCCAGATAAACTGCAGCTGGTGGGTTCAAACTCAGCCCAGGCCTGCCAAACAACAAGGACAACTGCAGACAAAAAAGAAAAAAGACGGGTGTTATGGCAGTTGCCTGTAGTCCCAGCTACTTGAGAGGCTGAGGCAAGAGAATTGCTTAAGCCCAAGAGTTCAAAATTGCTGTGAGCTGTGATGCCAAGGCACTTTACCGAGGGTGACATAGTGAGACTCTGTCTCAAAAAAAAAAAAAAAAAAAAAGAATTCCTTTCTCTCTGCATCCACACAAACATCTGTTATTTTTGGACTTTTTTTATAAAAGCCATTCTAATTTGGGTAGGTTCTAACTGTGATTATAATTTGCATTTCCCTAAGAATAACATTGAGTATTTTTTCATGTTTATCAGTCATTTGTCTTCTTTTGAGAAACTTTTGTTAATGTTTTTTGCCCATTCTTTAATAGGGTTGTTCATTTGTTTTTGCTGATTTGCTTGAGAACTAATAACTGGTTATTAGTTCTTTATAAAGAACTGGTTATAAGTTCTTTATCAGTTGTGTAGCTTGTGAATTCTTTCTCTCATTTTGTAGGTTGTCTGTTTGTCCTGTTGATTATTTCCTTGGCTCTGTGAAGGTTTTAAGCTAAATCAAATCCCATTTGTTAATTTTTATTGATGTGATTGCCATTGGAGTCAGTTACACATTCTTAGCCTAGTTGAATATCTAAAAGAGTTTTCCCTACATTTTCCTTTAGAATCCTTATGTTTTGGGGTCTTAGATATAAACCCTTATCCAGCTCAAATTAATTTTTGTGAGCAGTGAGAGGTAGGGGTCCTGGGTCCTGTTTTTTTCTGCCTGGGGCTATCCAGTTTTCCCAGATCACTTATTGAATAGTCTATTCCTCAGTGTATCTTGTTTTCTGCTTTATCAAAGATCAGTTGTTGTGAGTAGATGGTTTTGTACCTGGGTTCTCTGTTCTGTTCAATGTTCCATGTTTATTTTTCTACTAGTACAATCCTACTGTGGTTAAAATAGCCTTGTAGCAGAGTTTGAAATCTGGTAATATAATACCTCTAGATTTATTCTTCTTGCTTATGATTGCTTTGGCATTCTAGATCTGTGAAGTATGACTTTGGGAAATTGATGGGGATCGCATTGAATCTGTAAATCACTTTGGGTAGTATAGACATTTTACCAATCTGTAAGTATGATGTGTTTTTCCATTTGCTGTGTCCTCTGTGATTTGTTTACTCATAATTTTGTAGTTCTCCTTGTAGAGCTTGCACCTCCTCTATTAGATATATTCCTAGGTATTTTATTTTCCTTGTAGTTATTGTAAATGGTGTTAAGTCTTTGATTTGTCTTTTGGCTTGATCGTTATTACTATACAGAAGTGTTAACGATTTACATATATTGATTTTATATCCTGAAACTTCCTTGAATTTATTTATCAATTTCAGAAGACTCTTGTGAAATCTTTGCTGTCTTCTAGATACAAGATTATGTCAACAGAAAAGAGCAATAGTTTGAACTTCTCTTTCTTGTTTTGGATAACTTAATACTGTTCTCTTGCATGATTACGCTGGCTAGGACTTCTAGCAATATGCTGAAAATAAAGGGTGATAGTCCCAGTTCTTGTCCCAGTTCTTACAGGGAATGTTTTTAACATTTTTCTACTCACCTATTTTGGTTGTGGGTTTGGCATATATGGATTTTGTAATTCTGAGATATGTTCCTTCTATGCCTAGTTTGTTGAGGGTTTTTATCACGAAAGGGTGCTGAATTTTAGCATATGTTTTGCTACGTCTATTGAGATGATCATATAACCTTTGTTTTTGCTTATGTTTATGTGGTGAATCACTTTTATTGATTTTCTTATGTAAACCTCTGGGTTGATGCCACTTGATCCTGGTCTATTATTTTTTAATATCATTTTGAATTCAGTTTTCTAGTACTGCATTGAGCATTTTTTAATCTATATTCATAAGAGACATTGGTGTGTAGTTTACTTTTTTTGTTGTGTCCTTTCCTGTCTTTGGTATCAGGGTGATACTGGCTTCATAGAATGAGTTGGGGAGGATTCCTTTCTTATAAATATTATGGAATAATTCCATATCATGGGTACAGGGTCTTCTTTCTAGGTCTGATAGACTTCAGCTGTGAATCCGTTGGTCCAGGTCTTTTTTGTTATTTTTGTTGGTGGTAGGAGAGTTTTTAGTACTGTTTCATTTTGACCGTTCATTATTGCTCTGTTCAGGAGCTCTTTTTCTTCCTGGTTGAATCTTGGGAGCTTGTGTTTTTCTAGGAACTGGTGTATTTCCTCTGCTTTCTCTAGGTTATGCACACAGTATTCAGAGGTGATGTTTGGTTTTTCTGCAGTGTCAGTTGTAATGTCACCTTTTTCATTTCTGATTGAGGTTTTTGTCCTTTCCTCTTCTGTTTTGAATTAATCTAACAAAAGGCCTAACAATTTTATTTATCTTTTTGAAGAGCCAATTTTTTGTTTTGTTTATTCATTGTATTGTTTTTCTGTTTGGCTTCCATTTAATTTACTTCTGCTCTGACCTTCAGTATTACTTTTCTCCTGCTGGCTTTGGATTTGGTTTGTTCTTCCTTTTCTAGTCGCTTGAGATGTGACATTAGGTTGTCAATTGTGATCTTTCTGTCTTGTTGATTTAGGCATTTAAGGCTATCAGTATTCTTCAGAGAAATGCTTTTGTTGTGTTCCATAGATATTTTCTTATGTAAAATATTCATTTTTATTGATTTCAATTTTTTAATTTTCATCTTAATTTCCTTCTTGACCCAATAATTGTTCAGCAGTAGGCTGTTTAATTTCCAGGACTTTGTGTACATTTAAGTGTGTCTCTCATGATTGATTTCTAGTTTCATTCTGCTATGGTCTGAGAAGGTACATGGTATGATTTTGATTGTTTTTATTTTGTTGAGATGTTTTGTGGGCCAGACATATGATCAGTCTTAGAGGATGCCTCATGTGTTGCTGAAAAATATATGTATTCTGTAGATTTGGGGTAAAAAGTTCTGTAAATGTCTATTAGTTCCATTTTATTTGGTTTAAGTCCATTGTTTCTTTATTTTCTGCTTTGATGATTTGTTGACTTCTGAAAATGGAGTATTGAGTTCCCTGGCAATTACGATAGTGCTATTTGTTTTTTTGCTTAGCTCTGGTAAAATTTTCTTTATGTGTCTGGGAGGTCCTATGTTGGATGAATATATATAGAGGGTCCAAAAAAATTGTGTATACACTGTAAGAAAGGAAAAAACTGTATTAAAATTATAATACTCAACTCGCATTTGACTTCTGCAATTATAAGAGGTGCTAAACAAAATTTTTCTTGAATTGCTTTCTTAGCCTTATATATTGGCTCTCTTTGTATTTCTCTATCTTTATTTGCTTAAAGCCAATTTTATCTGACATGAGAATGGCTACACCTGCTCTCTTTTGATTTCTATTTGCATGGAATTTAAATATCTGTTTTTTCATTCTTTCATGTTGAGTCTCTGTATGTCCTTGTAGTTAGATGTGTTTCCTGGAGACAGTAGATACTTGGGTTGTCCTTTTTCATACATTTAGAGAGCTGTGTCTTTTAAGAGGAGAATTCAGTCCATTAATGTTAATCAGTAGCATTGACGTGTGGGATATCTGTCTGTTCATCATTTTAGGTAGCCCCTTGTAGTCCCTTATTGCTTTGCTTTATTTCTTGTTCTATTATTTTATAAAAATCGTAAGTTTAGGGAATTTTTTTAGGTGAATTTACACCAGTGGGAATCTGGTATAGTAGATGTGCTACTTTGAATAGTTCATGTAGAGCAGGTCTATTCATGACAAATTTCCTCAGTGTTTGCTCATCAGAAAAAGACATAATTTCCTCATCTATCATGAAACTAAATTCGCAGGATACAGAATTTTGGGTTGGCAATTGTTTTTTTTAGTTCATTGAAGATTGAGAGCCCAATCCCTCTGGCTTGTAAGATTTTGACTGAGAAGTCTGAAGTTAGCCTGATTTTTTTTTTCTGGTAGGTTATTTCAGGTTATTTCTTTTGTTCTGGTACTTGAAGAATTTTCTCCTTCATTTTGACTTTGCCAGGTAGATTATTATGTGTCTTGGAAATGACTTGTTTGCTATGAATCTTGGTTTTTGATAACCATCTGTATCTGTAAGTCTGACTTTCTAATGATAGCAGGTTAAGTTTTCTTCAATAATTTCTTCACATAGGTCTTCTATGCTTTTAGCTCTTTCTTCTTCTTCTGGGATACCTATAACTTGAATGTTGGTTTGCTTCCATATCTCTCAATGATTGCTTGGACTTTTTAATACTCTTTTCTGACTCTTTGAATTACTAGGTTATCCTTGTCTTCAAGCTTTGAGATTCTTTTCTTTTTTTCTTTAAGAAATTGTATTTAATCTATTTTTATTTATTTATTTATTTATTGAGACAGAGTTTCACTATGTTGCCTTTGGTAGAGTGCCGTGGTGTCACAGCTCACAACAACCTCAAACTCTTGGGCTTAAGTGATTCTCTTGCCTCAGCCACCCAAGTAGCTGGGACTACAGGCACCCACTACAATGCCCAGATATTTTGGGGTTGCAATTGCCATTGTTCTTTGGCAGGCCCAGGCTGGGCTCGAACCTGCCAGCTCCAGTGTATGTGGCTGGCGCCCTAGCTGCTGAGTTATAGGCACTGAACCAAAGCTCTGAGATTCTTTTTACTACTTAGATTAGCCTGTTTTTAAAGCTTTCTGTTGTGTTTTGAAATTCACCAAACGACTTTTTCATTTTCTTTAAGTTCTATTATAACCTTTCTTATGTTGTCTATCTTTGTAGTGACATTTTCATTGATTTTTTTTATATATTGGGAATGGGGGGCTTCCTTTTTTCCCCTTCAATTCCATTCATCTTATTTGTCATCCATGTTCTGAAATCCACTTCTGTCATCTTGGCAGTTTTCTTGTGGGTGGAGTCCCCTCCTGTAGTTCCAGTGTGTTCCCTTGGTGGTGTTGAACTATTTTATTTTTTCATGGTGCCAGGGTTCTCTTTCCAGTTTCTTCTCATCTAGCTAATCTCTCTTGGCTCTGGGTTAATATAATTGCAGGGCAACTGTTCTCCTTTGCTGGGGACTCCCTTGAACCAAGTTTAGGAGTGATGGCTGCTCAGAGCTGGGAAACCCTGATTGAAATATTGGATCACAGCAAGGTTCTGCTGGCCCAGTGGTAGTGACGGGGTCTCAATATTGGGGTCTTGGGCACTATGCACAACTCTAGAGTCATAGGAGTGACATTTCAGGCTTGGTAGGGGCCCAGGAGGTATAATAGTAGATTTGGAGAACAAGTAGAGATTTGGAAACAGTGAGAGCTTCAGAACTCACTCCAGGGATTTTGGGGGCAGAGCCACTCCTATGGAAGCTGTTCTACCAGCATGGGGACTGCTGATGCTTAGTTGCATAGGCAGGGTTTAGTCTTCATGGCCTATGGTCCATGGAATCAGGCTGGAGCTGCTGTTTGGCCAAGTTTGTCCTCCCACACCTAGGACCCATTGACAGTAGCCACAGGCTTCCCTAGTGGTACCCGTAGCATTTGAGGCTCCTTCTTCATTTAGTTCCCAATTTGGGGAAAAGACATGCTTGGCCACCAGCCATAGGGCATCACACAAATGTCCAAATGTCCATTTTTTCCATCCCTATCCCAATAGGGGTGGTGCAAAGGCTATTTCTATAAGGTTGGGTCCTGAGTGGGTCTGCTGAAATAAGGATGTTGTCAGCTACAAAATTCTGAAATTAGAAAGCCCTAGCTTTCTGTTGCCCCTGCTCTCAGGTAGCTAATAACTTCTGTGTTATGTGCCTATAACTTTTGTTCCTCTCCAAAAAAGCCAAGTTCCTTTGGGTTACTTCCATTCTGCTATCTTTGCATCTTCTCAGCAATGTGAAAAGTATTGGGACCTCCAGTTTAATCTCTGAAATGATGAGTGATACATACATATGAGTAAGAATCTGCCCCACACTGACTGAGTTAATAGATGGTATAATAAGCTATAACATTTTCTCCCTGTAAGCTGTTGCTGCTTGGAGATAAAAACTAGATACTGAGATGTTCTTTTGTGCCTGTGTTAAGCTCTAGTCCCTCAAGTGGAGCACTTGAAGGCCACAGGTTTTGGGAAGGTTCCCATAGCTCCTAGGGTGTAGCTTGATCTCTGCTAGAGCAGAGGTGGGTGGAGGAGTCAAAAGGGCTTGATTAGGTCCAGGGGGTCTGGAAGGCTTTGCAAAATTTCAGCATGGCTCAGAGGTTGTTTTCCTTGCTGCTACTGGGAACTATTGAGAGGAAGGTCAAGGCAGGATCTCGAGACTGGGAAGGATGCTCATCAGGAAGGGGCCACTACTCTCTGACAGCCTGGCACCTGAGCTCACCATGCTTGGTTGCCTGGGCTGGGATTTTCCCTGCCAAAGCACCCCCACCACTTCAACCCTTGACTTTCCCATGTGTGGATGAATACTTTCCCAGATCTTACATCTTGGATTTCCACAGTGTTCTACCATCAGTTCCACCCATGTGGTCTCCTGAGTCTCCCATCTAGCTCCTGAACCTGCCCTTTGTGTCCCCAGAAACCCCCTGGAGTACTGGGGGCACAGCCTCTGGCTTGCATGTCTGACATGTTAGCATGTCCCTCTCTGAGAAATGCCAGTGGTTGGGCAGCTTACAGGGACCCCAAGGTCCCTCACAGGGAAAGACGCAGGCCCACCTCTCTGTGGAAACCTCAGACTGGAGGACACACTTGCTGAGGAGAGGCAGCTGCTCACAAAATTCTCAGCTCAACCAGCTCTCCCAGAGGCAGTGTGTGGGAGAGGGGAGGAGAAGAGCAAGACTCTGAAAGGAAGAAACCTAGCTCTCTGGGTCTCTTGAGTCATTCTCCTTGGAGGGCAACCACACAAGAAAGGTCCAACTCAGGGACCATGTAAGTTCTCTCCACAATTTCGTGATTCCCACCATGTTTGGGCTCATGGGAATGGCAAAGCTTCCAAGTAACTTCCAAGTTACTCACTGATCACCAGAGGAATGTGGGAGAGGAGGGGATTCTCCCTGATCCCCTTTGCTGCTCTCTGAGCCTCTCTGGGGTTGAGCCTCACCAATCTTTTTTCTTTTTTTCCTTCATTCTCTCCCTTCTTTGCTTGGTAGTTTTCTGCTGTGAGGTAGTTTTCTGCTGTGAGGTTCCCGGCAGGCTCCAGCACTTCTCACTGTGACTGACACCTGAGCTGCATCTCCTCTTCCCACTGCCGAAGCCCATCCTTCCCGCAGCAGGGTCCAGCAAGCGAGGTGTCTAGGCAGCCATCTCATCCCCCTTCCTAGTAATAGTGCTTGATGTAAAGCTGATACCAAGCCTAACAGGGATCACATGTGGTTTCAACTCCTTTGGATGAAGCTTCTTTATATGACCAAAACAAGAGACTGGACAATAAAAGGAGTGATTGCACTTTTAAAATGGATTTTATTAGTGAATAAGCACACACTTAAGCGCAGACATAAGTTTAATGTTATTTTATTAATATTACAGTCCATACATGTAATATTATTGAACACTCACTATAAGCACGGCACTGGGCTATTCTCTGACTCTTGTTACTGTAGCCCAGGTGAACACTGACCCAGTGTTGTCATTGGCTGTACATCACTACCCTCTGGACTCCTGGTATTCCTCCTCTCTTGTTCACTTGGTAAATTTCACCTTCCTTATTTCTAATTTACCTCATCAATAAATCTGTAAATATTTTGATCAAAGATATTTGACATAGGTAGAAGTGAATGAATCAGATGTTCTGATTTCAAGAAGTCATTAATCTTGTTAAGGAGATAAGAAATAAAAAGGAAGCTGTGTGTAATTAAATGCAAAGTTTCATAGGTGACATAAAAGTCTAGAAATAGGAGTGAGTAGCAGCATGCATTTGGAGTATCAGGGAAGGTTTCATGGAGCCAGTGGAATCTGAGCTGTAATTGAAGGATGGGTACAATTTGGGCAGGAAGAAAGGAATTGAAGGTGCATTTCAGCTAGAGCCAACATGAGCAATTTTAAAGATTGAAAAGAGTAGACATCAGCATAGGATGCCAATGTAGCTTGTCTCCAGAGAATATTTCTCATGGGGAATAGTGATTTTGTTAATCTATTCATCAGTAAAGAACTTCATCTAGAGCAAATATCATGAATAAGGTTGTGTGCAGGATTTTGTTGGATCCAAAATATATACTGTCTGCTACTCTCTTTGTATGATTATGCCCAAAATTCTGGCAGTTTTTGAATACAGTCTTAAACCTCTGAATACTTTCCAAGTTCATGTTCTTGCTTTTTTTTCATCTTTTTTGTTTTTTCTAGAAATATTTGTCTAAGAGAGACAATCATAAAATGGTTTGACATCTCTAAAAGTTTAATACATTGACAGATTTTATGTTAAGTTTTCACTTTATCGAAAATTCCCTTTGGTAAAGGGGACAGTGTTTTTCTGAGGGTCCCTCCTTGTCACTCAGTACCAGTTGACAGAGGGGACAGCACACTAGACTCGCACAGAGATCACTGACCATATTTCTGTAAGTCGTTTACTATTTCCAAATGTAGGCCTCGGCATCTGCATTTATCACAACATAGGGATGATATAGCATTTGAGACAAGTGTCTTTGATCTATAAAGATTATATATATGTATGTGAAAGTTTAAATAGATGTTAGTTTTATTCTAGTCATTCTCTGCTTTGATTTATTTTTCTTCTTGTTTATATTGATACCAGCACTGTTTTTCTCCTCTCCTTCCCCTGTGACTTTTCTTTATCCACTAACTTTCTCTGTGAACTGTCACAATGCAGGAGTTAAAGGCACAGCTGACCCCTGTTCTGGGTGTTACCAGTCACATCCTAGTAAAGGCAGGGAGTCCACCCCTGGCTGTCTGTATCCGATATTCCATAATCATGATACAGTACTTGATTTGTACATCATATCAACTTAAGAGAATCGGGGGAAGGCAGAGCCTAGGCCCGGCCACTATTTGCTGAAAGGCTGATCCTAGCTGAGTCAGTATTGGTAGATTCTGTTAGGCAAAGGCTCTTATTAAATGCTTCGTGTTACAGGATATTTCCTCAGATGGCAGAAAGGAATTACAAAATGGACTGAATTTTACTAGGTACAAAGTGGCACTAATTAACTAGATTACAGACAAAATTATTTTTATATATTTCCATTTCGATATTGTTATTGGCTAAAAAGTAATCTTGAGTGAGAAAAGGCTAGACGTGAATGTAAGGACAAAGAAACCAGGGCTCTGATTTCACAGCCCATCACTGCAAAGTAAACGAGGTCACAGGGAAAAAGTGGAACTCCCTTGGTTTGTTCTCACTGACAGAAAGCTCGCATGTTTTCCCTTAAGGAGACTCAACATAATGTTCATTAGTTCAGAGAACTGACAATAGTTCAGGTTTGTGTTGCTGTCTTTAGCAAAAACACAAAACACATTTTTATGTGCACACTGAATTTGAATTTGAAATAAACAGTAAATCCTCACACACTCAGCATACTCAGTATTTAGTATAATTATGCCTCATGCATCATTCTGGAATCCTTTTTATTTTATTCCTTATTTATCTGAAGTTAAGATTTGTCTGCCTGTCCCGAATTTTATCCATCGACTCCCAGTCCAAGATCTGGTATCTCAGTTCACTAGGTCTAGAAGCAGCACTGTAGGGGCGCATTAAGGGTAGACCAAGTCCTTGGAGGGAGCCCCACATTAGGGCATCCTCCGTATTGATGCGTTCGGTTACCATGCAGATCGGTTTCTTGTACGATGAGAAAAATAGCAGTATCAGGAATTCCAATACTTGGGTTTGCTGCAATCTATCAGTATTTCCACTGCTTCCTCCCCCGTTTTAGCCACTAATTTCTCACTCTGGCCTACTGAGATAGTCTCCCAAGTCTTTGTCTATATCTTTTATTTATTTATGTATTCAGTCAATAAATACCAAGTGCTTGCTAAGTGTCTGGCATCGTGCTATGCTGTGAGGATACAGTAATAAACGGAAGGAGGGCCCTTTTTCTCACGGATAGTATTTTAAGTTGGGGGAGATGGGTCAGTAAAAGATACAGTATGGCTGGTGGTGAAAAATAAAGTAACAGCCAAATGGGATGCGCTGCGGGAAGATGGATGCTGTAAATAGTGATCGATGAAGGCGTTCTTGAGAAGTGATATTTGATCTTTTTATTTTTTTAAGGCAAGCATGAAACAAAGTTGATTGAGGAAGAGAAAGATTTACAGAGTAAGGACATTTATAAAGCAAGATACATCTGCCACAGACAGCAAACGGGCCTCCATGGCCAGAGCAAGCAGGCAAAGAAGCAAATAGCCTGGGAAGTGAGATTTGAATAAAATGCTGAAGGAGGGGAGGGAGGAAGCCCTGTGGCTCTGTGGGAGAATATTCCAGGCTAGGGAAACAATAAGGGTCAAATTCTGCACCAAGGAGTTCTAGGAATAGCATGAAGTCTTGCAAGGAATAGCCCAAGCATAGGAAAGTAGAAGATGGTGTTTTGAAACACTCTAAGGAGCATGGACTTTGAGTGAGATTGAAGGCATTGTGGGTTTGTACAGACGTGTGATATGTTCATTATTCTGTCTTTCTTGTTTATCTGTATTATGTCATATGGACCATTCCTGCTACAGGAATATAATAATCCAAGTGAGATAAGTTGATGGCTGGAACCAAGTAGTAATGGTAGTGGTTATGAGAAGTGGTATATTTCTGAATAAATTTTGACAATCAAAACAAACAATTTGCTGTTAGTTCAGATTTGGTGAGCAGGAGAAAAAAAAATTCTAGAATGACTTCAAGTGTTTTGGCTGAGCTTCTGCAAGGGAAGAGCTGTCACTTACTGCAGTGACAATGACGGTGAGTGGAGGAAGTTCTGAGGGGAATATCAGGACTTAGACGTTAGAGACATTAACTTTGTTTTATTTTTACTGTTTTGAGACAGAGTCTCACTATGTTCCCCTCAGTAGAGTGCTGTAGTGTCACAGCTCACAGCAACCTCAAACACTTGGGCTTAAGTGATTTTCTTGCCTCAACTTCCCAAGTAACTGGACTACAGGCTCCCGCCACAACACCTGGCTGCTTTTTTTTTTTTGGTTGTATTGTCATTGTTGTTTGGCAGACCCAGGCTGGGTTTGAACCCGCCAGTTCCAGTGTATGGGGCTGGCGCCCTAGCTGCTGAGCTGTAGGTGCTGAGCCTAGATACATTAATTTTGAATTATGTATTGTTCTTTCAAGTGGAGTGGTTGATCCAGGAAAGCAAAAGATGATTGGACTGGAGGTGTGAAATTTGGGGTCATGAGTGTATGGATGGTATTTAAGGCCCTTTGAATGAGATGAATAAAGGGAGGGAGTATAGATAACAAAGGCTCAGGGATCAGGGAATAAATCTGGCAGTATTCCAAGGTTGGGGATGGAGTGTGAGAGATAAGGGGGAACCAGTGATACAGTCAGATAGGAAAGAAGCCAGGAAAATAGCATGTCCCAGAAAACAGGTGAAATATTTCCTGACTGAAAGTGTAAAAAAAATCGACCAAATCCAGCTGCTAGATTCTTAAGAGAATGACTGAGAAGTGGCGTGAGATTTATCAATCTGGGTGACACGGGTAGCCTTGACAAAACCAGTTTTAGGGGAGTGATGGGGTTGCAAGGATGGCTAAAGTGTGCATAAGATAAAAGGAGAGGAGAGATTGAAGGCAGCAGGTATGAACAACTACAACGGGAAATATTGCTGAAAAGGGGAGCAAAGCACTGTTCAGTGGCTGCAGGAGAACATAGATCAAGAGATTGCTAGTAGGTCAATAGATTATCTTTTCCATAATATGTGAATATTAGCACACTTTGTTTTTTTTTCTTCTTTTTTGTGGGCAAGTTTTGAGAGTCTGCCTTCCTAACGCTCATTAGGGCTGCCTGACACCCACTGTTCATGAGATAACAGTACCAGAGACAAATCTTTGGACTCAGTAGATTACCAATTTGTCAAATAGTAGGGAATTTCTTGGATTCCTACATGAGTAATGACTTCTGTTAGAGCAGGTTTACATTTTAAATTACTTTTATAGAATAAATATCTTTTTAAATCAAAATTATCTTAGTTGGTTATTGAAACTGTTCTAAGGCTATATAGAACCCTGTTTCCTGAGATCTGGGGTTATATTGGGGACACACTGGGTGTCCTCATGACTGGATTTTGATACGCTGGAGATGTGCCTTTGCTGTCAGTTTCCAGAATAACACCCCAGCTCCATCCTGGCCCTACTCCCAAGATCCCAAGTGGTCAGTTGCTTCTGAACAAATACCAAGAGCATCACAGGCTAAATTTAGAACTGCTGCACAGAGAGAAAGCTGGAGCCAGGCCTGACAGCGGTGGGCTCGTGATTAAGGGCAGGAACTCACCTCTGCCAAGCCTTTGGTCCCCCTGAGAATATTAATAGCCAGGCTGAGGACTCAAAAGATGGAAAGCGGCCAGTGAAGAGGATAACAAGCAAAGGCGTAGAAGAAGATGGCCAGAGAGGCCAAAACATAAACGTTAGCTTGTCTTTACTGCCCGAAAGATTAACTAACTGCATATCCCTTCTAAATTTAGATTCTCTACATTTGCAAGTTTTCTATAGAACTATACCTTGATGGGTCCTTCTCTTCCTAAGCCTGGGGAGAAGACCCTGGTTATCGTAATCCTGCCTCCTCCTTCCAAGCACCATTAATTTCTCTGTCTATGAGGACTCATGGCGATAGAATGGACATTCTGAGTGAGTCTGGGTGTGCATGTGGGCTTGATGGACAGACTTGTACTATAGTTGCAGCATTGAAATACTAACATACATCTTGGTTTAACTTTATTTATATATATATATTTAAAGCTAATCAAAAATACACATACCAATGTATTCAAATGCTAATATGTAAGTTAGGCTTTTCTTCAATAAAATGAAGAGAAACTAGCTTGGGTTCTGTACGTAACATGAAAAAGAACACCAGAAATGAAAGAAACAAGCATAGGTTTAACTTCACAATGGGGCCACAGAAATACTACATGACTTATATAGCCAGTAGGATAAAGACCAAATGAATTTTCTTATATCCTTATGATTCAACAATTTGAAGTGATACTTCATGAGTGGATAAAGCAACATGGAAAATAACATAATAAGGGGAAGTGACAGGGTGCAAATTTTTCTCTATATTTTTAAACTATGTGTAAGTTTTCATTCAATAATCTGGAAAGAAATGCTCTAAAAAATCAGTAGCTAAATTAAGAATGGAATGTTTTCTGTACTGTTCGTACTAGTATAATAGATAAAAATAATGTATTATGAAAGGAAAATGTAACTAGGAAACAGGCTGAATGGGTTAAGCAAACTTTTTCTTGAAACTGACTTTATCACTGAAATTCTCTGTTATCTAAGTTTGAGTAACAGACCTAACTAATACTACCCCTCAACTCCAATCAAAAATGACCCTCGCTTAGGTGCAGGGTTTATGGAGCTGAGCAGATGTCTGGGGCAGCTGACGAGACACAAAGTGCGGGACGAGAGATAACAACACCAGCACACGCTGTTTAGAAACGTCTTGTCTCACTATGCTCTGCCAGCAAGTTCAGGGAGTTAACAATCAAAACTGCCTCATGTATTTAAACTTTGTGCCGTAGGTCATATAAACATTCTTTGAGTTAAACGGTGTAATAGATCTAAAAAATCTCTTACCCACCGTTTTTTCTCTCTGAGATTTATCACGCTGTGATATAAATACCCACAGTATTTTACAAGACAATGAACTTGGCTTTTTCTAAGGCCTGTAACTTTTGCTGATTAGTGGAAATCCAGAGAGCTGCAAAAGGGCTGCTTGACACAAAGTAGGGGGTTTTAGAAGTGCATCCTTAGGATATGTTTATATTTCTAAAACAAAATTTTTTGAGTGTACATAAATAGTCACATAAAGGATAAAGCATGCCAAAACCTATCCCCAAGGGAACTGCTAATCCTGACAAATAGCCAAGCCTGAAAACTTGTAATATTTAATTTTCCTCCTCTTATTTCCTACTCTTGGGGAGATGGGCCAGTTGAGAAAAGTTGGAGGTAATCACTTATTAGTAATTTCTTCATTCTTTCCCTAATGTAATATGTCAATCATGGTGGCATATCCATCTGTTTTCCTCTTACAAATGTTAGTTATGACCTTCTGGAGAATTTCATCGTTTCTGAGGCCTTTTTTTTTTTCTCTTTTCTATTTTTTTAAATTACAGAACCTGTGACGTCATCGCGGCTCTATTAACTCCACCATGATGATGAAAACACACTATCATAACAGAAAAGCCCTAATGCTCATTACTAGGGCAGGGATTTGGTTTGGAATCTGCCTTTTCTCTATGTCAGCCACCCTTGCCCGCCAGGTCTCTCTCAGAGGAGTCTTGGGAAATGAAGACATCAAACCCTCCGTTCGGATCCGGTGACATTCCTCTCTTTAGTCCCCACAGAGGAGGCCTGAAAAGCAAGGCTCTACTCATTTGATTCTAACAAAGATTCAACAATGAGTGGCTGTGTGCAAAGCCCTTTCCTGTCGGTCTACAGGCATTATCCAGGGACTCTCCATTCACTTGGGGATAAAGCACACGGCCTCCCTCCTTGTTTAGAAGATAGCTCACTCTGTCTTAAGGCCCCCTCTCATTTTCTTTTTGGCATTTTAATCCTTAGACTTAGAATTAACCAAGAATTAAATAAACCACATTAGGAGAAAGTGCTGATGTTTTAAAGTCATGGAATGCTAACATAAAAGTATACTGCTTTGTTTTCTTGTTTTTTTTTTTTTTCTCCACATGTTAACGATGTTAAGCATCTTCAGCAGAGAGACTGTGATGGTCTTTATTTGAATCCTGGAGGCAATCCTGGGCGGCAATCACCCTCTTCCGGATATTTTCTCTGGCAAGCATTATCTGAATTTTTTTTTCTTTGATTTTTAATGTACTCTCATCTAGCTATAGTTCTTTTGGGGGATGAAGAAAGCTTATTTTTGAAACTAAACAATTAGAGTTTTTCCCAACAAAAGATGAGATGATATTTTCAAGAAAATCTCTTCTTGTATATTTGACTTTTTAAAAAATTTGCTCAGTGATGCTGAGTTTAGTGATAGAAATAAATGTGTGTCTTATGGCCATTTGTGAAGAGTATGGATTAGAGTGACCAGGTTTGTGGACCAAGGTTGAAGCCATCATTAAATTTATTAAAAAAAGAAGTTGACACATGTATAAAAATCTTCGAACATGTGCTCAGTGGCTGAATTTATAAGGTGAGTCATCCACAAGCTAATTTAGTAAATAAAACATAATTATCAACTGGACAAAACTGGAGCTTGACCATAGAAATCCAGAGTTTGGCCAACACGCTATTACTGATTCAATTTAACTCAACCTCTGTTGTAATATTTCCTGAACTCCAGATTGTTAATAAAATACCCTCCTAGCTGTGTAGGCAAATTATAGAGTCTACATGACAGTGAACCGTGGAGATGTGTTCTCCATATGGTCACTTTGATTTTAGATTTGATCTCTTCAATGAAGGAGGAATGACTATAGACGTTTAGTAAATTATGCAAGTACAACTCATGCGTAATGTGGAGTTTCTATAAATGATATTTAGAATAGGGAATGAAAGTAGTTGATTTCAATGTAGATTAGGTCTTTCCTTGGGGATATAGGTTTTATCTTTAGTTGTTTCATCTTTCATTTACATGGATGTTTGAGGCTGGCTCCAAGAATTGTCATGATAAGTCATTAATAAATTTTGATTTCAAAATTAGTGCCTATTTTTATAATACACAAACTTAATTCTTTTTTTTTTGTTTTTTTTTATTTCAGGGATAGTCTCACTTTGTCACCCTCAGTAGAGTACTGTGCCGTCACAGCTCACAGCAACCTCCAGCTCTTAGGCTTAGTGATTATCTTGCCTCAGCCTTCCGAGTAGCTGGGACTACAGGTGCCCACCATAATGCCAGCTATTTTTTTATTGCAGTTTGGCTGGGGCTGGGTTCGAACCTGCCACCCTTGGTATACGGGGCCAGCACCCTACTACTGAGCCACAGGTGCCGCCCACACAAACTTAATTCTTCCCCAAAGAAATTCTGAAAACTAGCAACAGGAGAAATGCTATTAGTTTGATATGCATCAGTTTTTACATGTGGAATTGAATCAATCCCTAAAGACTCATGCATTGTTATATAAAAAAAAATTGTTTATAGAGAGAAGTCCAATTCAAGATAGTCTTACTCGAAAAAACAAGAAGATTGACTCAAGTAACTACAAAGTACAAGGATGAAGCTTGTTTTAGGCGAGGCTGGAACAGGACATCACACCATCCTTCTGTCTTTCAGCGGTCGGGTTCTGTCCTCAGGATCTTCTACTGTAGAACAAAATGCAGCCCGGGATGGTGGTCACTGACAGCTGCAGATTCATCCAACTCCAAATTCGTAACTTCACAGGGCGATGCCTTCTCTTAGCCCAACATATCAGTACCTAAATGTCAACGGCAGGAAGCCGTCCACATCATGTTTTCCAAGAGCATCAGGTTTCATGACTAATCTAGGTCAGGTCATAAGGACCTCTTTTCTGGCATAGAACTTACCACTATAAGGCAATCTAGCACTGTTTTGAACACTGTAAGAAGACTGGAAATAATGTGTTGAGCAAAGAAAGTATTTTCCAATCACTCACCTGTTAGTCTAAATAATTAATCTAAGTAATAAATTAGAGTGCTCACTTATTCAGTCCCTTCTGAACTCTTCTTTGCTACAGGACACACAGAGAAAGAGTCAAGACTCAGATGTGTGTTTAGTGTCTCAAAGTTAACATGTCCCAAACTGAGATTCTTAAATTCCACTTCCCATAATGTTCCTTTCAGCACACCCACTATGATTTCCCCAGCTATTAGCAAAACAACAACAAGCAAAGAATTAAAAAAAAACCCCTATGGTCACCCTGAGCTGGCTTCCTTCCTCACAGCTAATCCTCAGCAGAGTCCTTTGGCTTTCCAGGTGCCTCAGTGCCTTTGGGCTGCTGTAACAAAATCCTTTAAATAGGTAGCTTATAAAGGACAGAGATTCAGTCCTCACAGCGCTGGAGACCGAGAGGCCCGTGATCAAGGCTGTGACGCGCTCGGTGCCTGGCGCAGGCTTGCTTTCCGGCTCACAGACGGCATCTTCTTTCCGTGTTCTCTCACTGAGGAAGAGGTGAAAGAGCCTCTTTGGGTCTACTTAATAGAGAACTAATTCTGTTCTTGAGGGCTTTGCTATAATCACTCAATCACCTCCCACCTATAACACCACCACTTTGAGGGCTAAGATTTCAGTATATGAATTTTGAGGGGACACAGATATTCTCAACAGAGTAATGGGTGAAATATATTCAGAATCCACTGATTTCTCACCCACTGCCTCAGAACCACCCTAAACTAAATTACCATTGTCTTAGGTTGTCTAACGCCTCATCACTGGTCCCCCTGATCCCGCTCTTGGCCCCTTTCATTGTGTGTCCTCCACACACAGCCAGACTGTTCCTTCAAATCTGACTTGAGCCATCCTGTCCTCTGCTCAGCATTGTCCAGTGACATTCCGTCACATTCAGCACAAAGCTAAGGTTTTTAAATGTCCTGACAAGGCCCTTTATGAATTCGCCCCAGTTTCCTTGTGCTGGCATCTCCTGTCATCCCCACTCCCTGCTCCGGTCACTCAGACCTTCTTGTCCCTGAGCATACCAGCCCTGCTCCTGATCCACGGCCTTTGTGTTGGTTGGAATCTCTGCCTGAAATGCTCCCCCCATGTCTTTCCCCCTTCACTTCTGTCCAGTCTTTTCCTCTGTCTCTTCCTCTTTTCTGGATCTGACATTGTAGCCTGTGTTTGCTCCTTAGCACGGATCAGTCACTCATTTACCTTGTCCCTTGCAAGTCGGCACATATACAGAATAGTGGCTGCCCCCCAGTAGGTGTCTGAGCAGTATCAAATGGCTGAGCAAGTGGCTGAGAGAGGCGTGTTGGCGACATCAGCGGCATGAGGAGTCGGTCCCCTAGAGCAGTAAACTCAGCTTGCAGGGGTTCCTGAGGTCCAGGCCTCAGGCCACATCAGGCAGGGCTGGAACCCTGCTCTCAGGGTACATTGGTAGACAGACAGAGATGTGGCTAAAACATCGTGCTTTTTCTTTTCCTTTTCTTCCATCATTGGTGTTTCTCAGTGATATTTGATGGAAGCAACTTTCTGTTTTGATCAGCTTTTGTCTGCATTTATTTGTTGGAGTAAATACTCACTCTTTCACCATTATTGTTGGTGATTTTTAAAAACAGAGAGAGCAATGAGAATAAATATAAGCAGGAGAAGTAAATGTGGTATGATTTTGCAGTTTATAAAGGATTAGGCTATAATATTGTTTGTAAGGCTGAGCTAGCTACTAATAGTTTACAGATCTTGCTGATCTTGGGTAAGCAGGAAGGAGGGTTGGATCATTGCAGTAGCAGTTCTAATCTTACAACTCTCAAGCAAACTTTCCAACATCATCTATTGGTAATTTAAGACAAAATTATGGACAATGAATCATCTTTCTTAATTTCCATTTATTTTTGCCCTTTTTTCCTGGTAGATATTGTCCTTGTAGTTAATAGAGTACTAATAATCTTGCCCACCCATGTAATTACCTGTAATTTGTTACCAAGAACTGACCATTTCCCTGTGTGAATTAGTTTGGAGATTGTACATGGCACCAGCCTTTCCAAGGATGTTGCTCTAAGAGCTTTGCAAGACTCTGTTGAAGCCTAATTTCATGCCCCTTCACAGTTTGCCACGGTGGTTGGTTGGTTGTATTCTTTTGTTCTGCCAGTGACAAATCTGCTAGTCCTTGCCCCCAGCCCTGAACCCCCATGTTTTTAAGATTATCCCTTGATCTTTGTTTTCCAAAAGTTGTACCATGATGCACCTAGTGTGATTTCTATATACTTATCCTAGTCAGGTTTGTAGAGATTCTTGACTCCAAAGTCTGATACCTTTGATAGTTTTGGGAAATGTTCAACCTGGTCTGTTCAAATGTGATTACTGCCTGTTATCTCTCCCTTCCCCTTCTTGGACTCCAGTGATATTTCTTATTAAAATATCTTATTCTGGCTCAGCGCCTGTGGCTCAATTGGCTAAGGCGCCAGCCACATACACCTAAGGTGGCGGGTTCAAATCCCCAGCCCGGGCCCGCCAACAACAATGATGGCTGCAACTAAAAAATGGCCGGGTGTTGTGGCAGGTGCCTGTGGTCCCAGCTACTTGGGAGGCGGAGGCAGGAGACTCGACTCGCTTGAGCCCAGGAGTTGGAGGTTTCTATAAGCTGTGATGCCATGGCACTCTACCCAGGGGGATAGCTTGAGGCTCTGTCTCAAAAAAAATAAAAAAAAATCTTATTCACACCTGCATGTCTTTTGCATATTTTCCATCATTTTTTCTCACTAATTCCAGTATTTTCCACTGACCTATTAAATAGTTCACTCATCCTATTTAACCCATCTTTTGAGTTTTTAATTTCTGTAACTGCATTTTTGGTTCTTGAGTTTTTATTTGTTTCTTTATTTCTCTGTTTTTTATTTTCAAAACATATTAATCAGAGTCCATATCTGATAACTTTAGTAACAGGGTCATTTACAATTCTAAACTATACCTTTGTTGATGGATTTACATTTCTATACCATACATTTGTTGATAATATATTTTTTTCTTTGGGTTCTGTTTCTTCAAATGCTCAGTAATTTTTAATGAAATAATTACCATTTTGTATGGAAAATGTAGAGGCTCTCTCTGAATGGTGCTGTCTTCCTCTAGAGCCATGTTTTTCAATCTTTTTTGTCTCATAGCACACTTGAACCTGTGGTTACACTTCTGTGGCACACTTAAATTATGTTGATCAAAAAAAAAAAAAAGAAAGGGTAAAAAAAGAATATACTTACTATGTTTTGAATTTCTTTTGAAAATAACTTAATTTGGGTGGTGCCTATAGCTCTAGCGGCTAAGGTACCACCCACGTACACCAGAGCTGGTGGGTTTGAATCCAGCCTGGGCCTGCCAAGTGATAGCTTTAGGCTCTGTGAAGAAGAAGAAGACGAAGACGAAGACGAAGAAAGAAAGAAAGAAAGAAAGAAAGAAAGAAAGAAAGAAAGAAAGAAAGAATGAAAGAAAGAAAGAAAGAAAGAAAGAAAGAAAGAAAGAAAGAAAGAAAGAAAGAAAGAAAGAAAGAAAGAAGAAGAAAAGAAAGAAAGAAGAAGAAGAAGAAGAAGACTTAATTAATTCTCTTTAAAAATGTTCATGGCACACCTAAGATTTTCTCATGATGTACCAGTTGAAAATCACAGTTCTGGAGAGTTTGCTCACCTCTGCAGTGCAGGCTTCATCTATTGAGACTACCTGAAACTCTGGTTCTGCTTAATATGGTGTGGGCCTCCAAGAATCCCAACGGGGAACCTGGAGGCTTTACTATCCTACGTTTCAAAGACTTTCTGTTTAACTTTGTAGTCTTTTGCCCTTGAACAGTTTAAGAATTTGACTTCTGAAGTGGAATCAAGTAGTGTTAAATTCTCTTCCCTGTCATTCCCATTTCTCCAAAATTCTGGACCACGAGTCCCAGGTGATTGGAAGTCCTTCAACCAGCCTTGATCTGCCCCCTCCTTTATGATTCCTGGGAGCTTTCTTGGCTTCCCTGCCTCCTAGAGCCCTCTGGGTTCTTCCTGGTAGACGTCAGCTCCCCTCTCTGCCTGGCCTGCCCACCAGAATTTTCATCCCTCACATGCTGGTGGCCTCAGAAGTTTTCTGATGCCTTCCAACTTCCCCCATCCTTAATAAAACTGTTTTCCCTAGTTTTTCTTAGCAAAAGCAATACTCCATTATGTTTATAATGGAATTTTTGATTTACATCTGTACTAAATTTTTATTTCTAAAATTGTATTGTTTTGGTAACTTTTCCTTCTGTGTGTCTGGAGAAGCTCAATGCTGTAGCAACAAATGGAAGCAAGGGGAGTGTAATCTGCAGTTTTCTGAAGCCATGTTTTAACAAGTAAAAGGGAAAGAAATTGTATATTTTCTTTAACTCCAACCATCTCAAATATTGTCATTCAACATGCTATCTTATGAAAACTAAACATGTATTTTACATTTGTTCTTTCAAATTAAATCTGTAGAATTCGGTGTGCAATTTATCCTTAGCTATAATCTCAGTTTGGATTACCGATATTTTAAACCCTCGGTAGTCACATGTGGCTAAGTGGCTACTTCCTCTGAACATGCAGGTCTAGATAGCCAAGGAGGAGATTTAATCAAAATTGAAGGGAAAAAGCAGTTAAATTACATAGAGGGTGCCAAAAAATGTATATACATTTTAAGAAAGGAATAAACTATATTAAAATTGTAATGCTCACTATATACCAATAATGCTTATTACCTTGTATATATTGTATCTTATATCGCTTATCAAATGGGATTTCAGTTTTACAATTTTAATGCAGGTTTTTCCTTTCTTAAAATGTGTATACATTTTTTGGCACTCTCTGTAATTTGAAAAAAACTGCCATTTCTGTGAACTAACTTTTCTTTTCTGGGAGTACATATTTCTGTGAACTAACTTTTTGTGTTTTATTTTCTCTGAAAATAAAAACCTTTATTTATTTAGAATAAAAAATGACATAAAAAGATTAATTAAGAAGCACAGATAAAAATCTTCTGCTGTTGAGCAGTGCCTGTGGCTCAGTGAGTAGGGCACCATCCCCATATACCGAGGGTGGTGGGTTTGAACCCGACCCCGGCCAAACTGCAACAAAAAAATAGCCAGACGCTTTGGCAGATGCCTGTAGTCCCAGCTACTTGGGAAGCTGAGGCAAGAGAATCTCCTAAGCCCAGGAGCTGGAGGTTGCTGTGAGTTGTGATGCCATGGCTCTCTACCAAGGGCAACAAAGTAAGACTCTGTCTCTTAAAAAAAAAAATCTTCTGTTGTCAAACATTTCAGATTTTTTCCCCAGAGATGCACACAGCCACCCTTACTTTTAATGACTTCATATCTGCTTTACTTTCTCGTGAGTGTTCGCACAGGCAGGCTGTGTGTAGGAGGAATTGGTAGCATGGAGCTACCTACTCTGTGAGATGAAATCTCTGGGCCTGAAACCCCAGGGCCTGAAATACCTTCCTAACTCATTCAGTCAGCTCTGCCGCCATATCTGTGACAGATGGCGAAGTCCTTAATTACACAATTAAAGAAAGAAAGAAAAAAAGTAAATTTTCAAGATTAGATAGCACCAAGAGAGGTGACAGGCTGACTTGAATTCTGAGAAGAGAATGGAGCCTTTCTTGATGTTTGCTCCTTACAGAGGTTGGTGGTGATACAGGCCATCAGGGAGGTGTTTAACCAACGAGGAGGGGAGACAGCTGGTCCCACAATACTTGCTAATATTCACTGGAGACCTGCTATGCCCCAGACCTTTTTTTTTTTAAAGATTTAACGTTGATTAAGTCTTACAGCTTTATAACAATCTCTAATGCAGGTGTTATCATTATTCTCAATTATATTCTGCAGATGAGAAAACATAGGCACAGAAAGGAGATCTGTTTAAAGTTCCACAGCAGATAAATAATGCAACTGGGAATTTAACTGAGATGGATTCACTCCAAACCCGGAAATCCAGACTGCTGCTCCCTGCTGTCTCCTGTGTACCACATACAGTTTTGCCTAAAATCAGCTTTTAATATTCTTTGTAATTCATTGAATAAAGATGTCAGAATGAATTTAGATCACCTATGAATACGTACTGGTATTTTATATTTATTCCATCTTTGTAATTTTAAAGAATATTTTAATTTTACAGGCAGATTAAAAAAAAAAAAAGACAAAAAGACAAAAGGTATCCGTTCCCTGAGTTTTGAACAGATAACCACAAAGTTTGTCCTGTAATTCAGGCTCGGACAGACATGTCGCTATTAAGAATATTGGGTTTATATTTCTTGGCCTGTTACTCCCAGCAGGATATCCAGTAGCAAATGATTCTACTTTCGTACTCCAAGATACTTGGATATCAGAAAGATTCAATTTTAGCCACAACTTCATTAAAATGTATCTGCTGTAAAGATAACCTTAGACTGGACAGTACTATCTTATAACTGAAGTGCCTAATCCATTTTTCCTAAATTTGGTCATATGCCTTGGTTTTGTATTTCATTTTAAAGTATCCCAAGCCACTTCAGGGTCAGTAATGAGTCCTTTCAACAACCATATCGCGTCAATTTTCCACACTGTGCTACGTCCTGTACCTTCCAGATGTCTCATCTCCCTGGGTTCCTGCTGCACAGTCACTTTCTGATGAAGATCCTTCTCAATCTCTGATTTTCATGTGGATTTTTGTGCTTGTGAAAGGTGCCAGACGGACAGATGAAACTAAGCTGTGTCTAAGGAGTGAGTAGACGAGACAGGCAACCCTTCCCGCAGTAGCCTGCCAGCCTGGCTGTTTCTGGCAGAGAAGGGGAGGTGCGCCCGCGGAGCTTTGCCAGGCGTATCTTACTGAATGCCAGCTGTAATTATGTGTCTGCTAGTTTCAAGCTCCAGAACTAATACAGAGGGAAGAAACTAATGAAGAGCTTCCCCGCTCCCGTCTTACTGTCTTTCCGTCCTCTTCTTTCGCCAAAGCGACCTATTTTAGAATCACTGCCAAATCTACTGCGGGTCTGGCTGCTGCTGTTACACTCATGTCTCTTCAGAAAAATAGATGCCTCCTGAAAGCAGAGGGTCAAGTCTGAGTACTTACTCCTAAAGAGATGAAAAACGAAACCACACTACTTATCATCAGAGATTATTTTGCCTCTTTCGCAAACTGGAAGAAGTCATTATATACGAGATTTGAGGTCAACTTGTTTGTAAATACAATGAAAATGAAGAACTTGTACTATGAGTTGCAGGTTTGCTACAGCAAAGTCGTAGTTGTCAAAGAGTTTAGTACTGGGAACTGTAACACGATGCAATCCCCAAAGGGAAGAACTTGAAACTTGTAAACCTGGAAGTAGTAAAATGAAATCTGAAAGGGTGAGCTCAGGAAGATGACAGTCCCTTTGGTAAATAGTCCCATAAAATATATTCTGTGATCAACTAAACTCCGTGTGAGTGCATGCATGCACACGCAGGCACATCTCCTAGTACCTCTGACTCCAGAAATTCCACCTTCGAGAATCTATTCTTAATAGAACTATACATGTATGTGGCACATAAGTATATGTGAACACAGGTTTTCACTGTAGCAGTCCTTACAAGTGGGGGGAAAGATAACATTCTCAATGTTCTTTAATAGTGAAATAGTGAACAAATTGTTACATATAATATTTTTTCTGCCCTTTTATTAATATCTGATGATTTATAGGCATGTACAAGTTGTTAATCTGGAAGAGCAAGTTTCAGGTTCAAATACATAATCCAATTTAATCACAGTTATTACCATTAAAAAAAAAATCTTTTCATCCATAATCTCTTTATGTGTGCAAACATGTCCTTGTATGAACTTGGAGAAAGGCCTGGAAAGATTCAATCTAACGTACAGAAAATGTCCAGGCAGGGAAGGAAATGCAGAAAACTTAGGGAACATTATTAAAAACAAACAAACAAACAAACAAACAAACAAAAAGCTACTTGGACTCCTTTCCATGAGAGACTTATCTACATGCAGAATTGTAGAATTATCTCCTCCATGGCTTGACACTATCAGAATCATTTTGTAAATTTGGTGAATCTATACATACCAATTTACCTTTAAATGATGTCATTAAGAGCAATCTATTTTCATCAAATTGATCTGCCATGCAAGGTGAATGAGACTGGGAACATCTTTGCCATGAAGAGTTTCTAGGAGGAAAGTCTCAGAAGGGCGGAGAGCTGAAGCAGAGTCAGGCATCTCATGCTCATGCACAACAGTCAGAATAGGGTGACTACTCAATCTGGGGACTTATTTAGAAGAAAAATTTCCCCACACGTGTCCATCTCATTGGGCTAGTTTGTATCACATCTCATCCTCTATTGATATCGTCAAGTGGGTTGGAATAATTAGCTAAACAACATTGTATTCCTGGAGCTAGGGAGAAAACGCTGAAACAGAGAGCTGCCTAACCTCTGAACAAAACCAAGTGCTCCTAGTAAGAAACAATGGTGACAAGCACGCAGCCAACACTGTCCACAAAACACTCACTTTTCCACCAAGGCTGGTTTGCCGCAGTGACTGTCTTTTTAGTTGACTATAAGCCGGTGTAACAGTTGCTGGATTTATTGTTCTTTATTGTTTATACGTGCTTGTATTCAGCACTTGAAAAATACAATGCAAATGAACCTTAGTTTATATAATCCTCACCAATTTTACTATCCATTGTTATTCTCTAACCCATTGTGAAAAAAGCTCTCCCTGGCAGCTTTCTCAGCAGCGTGTACTGGGGTAAATGCAGAGGGTAAACATGACCTGGTTTCAGTCTGTTCTTTGTGAGGTTATGCCACAGTCAGATGATTGATTCATTGGTCAGTTGAGCACAGAGGGCAAGTTGGCCTTTAGTTTTTTTAACCATAGAAATTGATGCTATAAAAAAGGTTGGAAGTCATATAATTAACTTTCTAGTATTCCATTAAAAAGTAATGATATCACACATAATAAAATAGTGTCTTTTATAAAACGTACCATGGCATTTTTATAGAACACACAATTCCTGATTTTGAAATTAATATTGCCAACATTTGTTCCAGACGACTTGAGTGATAGACTCATAAATAACAAGTCTCTCTCTCTCTCTCTACATATATATATTTTGCTTCTCTTTTCTTACATCAATTCATGGGTCTACTTTAGTTACCTTTGTCTTATATTTTCCTTGTAATTTCCCTCCCTTCTAAAAAAGACTAAAGGGAAAACACTTCATTAACAAATCCTCTTTTGTCAAGGTTATATCTAAGCATTTAAATTACTGACCACACTTATTTTTGCAATTTTTCAGAACAACGTATCTTCCAGGGAGATTTTTTTATATTAGTTCTGACTTCTAATTTAAAAATATCAGACAGCTAATGAGTTTTAATAACAAAACAAATACTGGATTAAGCTTTAGACGAATGGATTTCAGTGAAATCAAATACTTATCTGTGTAGCCTTATAACATATTTGCTTTTGATATAAATTTTAAATCAATATTTATTGCATTTAGATTATGATAATCTTTATTTTGAAAGCCAAGTAATCAAAAATGAAAACAGCTGAGAAAAGTGCATTGTACTTGAATAAAGTGTGGTGAGTAGATAACTGTTTTAAACATCTTTTAGAAAATAAAAAGTAAAATCATAACTTACCATGTATAAATTTGCAAGAAAATTTTTTCTAAAACATTAAAATATAACTAAAGTTTATTTAAATTTTTGATGTTCATGTAATAGCTGAAGAAAAATTTACAGTTTTTAAATTCTACTGATCTCTTTTCTATGAAAACCATGTCCTATTTAGTAATCTTGTCAATGGTAAACTCTGGTAATCTTGTAAATGGTAAAATTGAATATGGACAATGGGTAAACCCTTAGTTTTTTAGAAGGTTTTTTAATTAGGATGAAACAAGTGCAGGATCAAAGCTCTTAAGAATTCTTCTGAATGTTAAATCACAACAATCTGTACTAGATTGATGGATGGACTAGCCTGATTCTAGATTCTTGTCCAATTTCAATGTTACATTTGGTGTTTCCCAGTATCTAATAAAAGCTCATCTGAAAACAAAATATGGATGCAAGATTATTTAAAAGATATATAGTGCATCTATTATTTTAGATAGAAAATAGTACACTCCTGAATTTAGTCAAGCATCCAAAGAGCTTGCTTGCCCTGTAGGATGGCATGTCCCCCAGGCTGGTCATGGTGGGACACTGTGAGGCTAAGGAGAGGTTCTCTGGGGGGCTTATTATCAGGGCATGGGAGGTAGGTAACACTGTTTGTTGTATAATATTATCCAGTGTCCTTTTCATAAGTATCCTTGAAAAAAATTTCTTTCTCATTCTATGACCAGAGATATCTATGCTTCTCCAAGAATTTGGTTTTGCTTCTGCTTAAATATATTGAGAATCCAACCTTATAACTAGTCAACCTTTGTATTCTGCTTAAAGTCAGTATACAGTCAACTTTCCGCAATTATATTAGATAATGGCATATATTCCATAAGGTTGTCATTTTTACCTTTTGACATTTCTTGACTTAATCTTTTTCTTTTTCTTTTTTTTTTGAGACAGAGTCTCACTATGTTGCCCTTGGTAGAGTGCTGTGATGTCACAGCTCACAGCAACTTCTTGAGCTCAAGTGTCTGTCTCTTGCCTCAGCCTCCCAAGTAGCTGGAGCTACAGGTGCCTGCCACAATGCCTGGCTATTTTTTTGTTGCAATTGTCATTGTTGTTTAGCAGGCCCAGGACAGGTTCAAACCCAGCAGCCCGGGTTTATGTGGCCAGCACCCTAGCCACTGAGCTATAGGCGCTGCCTTAGCTGGCAGGTTCAAGCCCAGCCCAGGCCTGTTAAACAACAGTGACAACTGCACCCAAAAAATAGCCAGGCATTGTGGTGGGCACCTGTAGTTCCAGCTACTCAGAAGGCTGAAGCAAGAGAATCACTTAAGCCCAAGAGTTGGAGGTTGCTATGAGCTGTGACGTCACAGCATTCTACCAAGGGTGACATAGTGAGACTCTATCTAAAATAATAATAATAATAATAATAATAATAATAATAATAATAGAATAAACATGTGGGTCTTTTTTTCCCCTGTAAAAACTTATGGAATTTCTGTCAGCTTATTAAATTACACTTAGATTAACTTTCAGTAAACTTTGGGACTGGGTCAAAATAATATTAATTTCAAATAAAAATTTAAAGTTTTTAGCATTGATAGAGTTTTATCATGGATTTTTAATAGGTAGTTAGATAATTTGCTTAACTATGAGACTGGGCAAGCTAAGTTTAAAATTGAAATTGGATGGTACTGAGTTTAAAATTGTGTAATTAAAAGAAATCTGGATTGTTTTTAGTCACAAATTTTACCATCTCCTATTCACCATGGTTATGGTTATAAAGGAAACTGAATGAAGAATTTGTTGTTGAAATCCGTTTCCATGCAGGAAAATACATCTCTTAAAGTAATTGTTAAAATATATGACCTCTTCGCAAGATATAATAAAACAGCAACTTTATTACTGGTAATTGTTAGCATGAACTTTACTGATAGCTAAATCTGAAAAAAAGACAAGTGGTTTTGTTTGTATGGGATCAAAAATGTATTTTAAGTCGTTAATGTTATTTTTTTCCCAGGATTGGAAAACCTGGGCTCCAGAACTATGAAAGAAAAAAATCAACTTCAATGTTCAATGCTAAAGCATTCATGAGAGAGAAGCAGTCATTTGAGAAATCTAGGTTCAAAACAGAAGAAAATGAAAAACACAGGCTCTCAGACCACTCCCTCCTTCCACCTTCTCATGTTGCAAATACAATATTTCCATTATCAGAAGATCCATTTTCAAGTCAGAGCTGCTGGTAAAACGGCCGAACTGGAGGGGAAAAAAAAAAAAGGTGAAACAGTAAAAAGAAATGCTTTGTAAATCACTCTTCAAAAGCTGTCCTGGGAGGAATGTGATATACCTTCGCATCTTATGTGTTTAGCAAATAATTTCAGCTGTGCATTCTAAATGTAGCTTGCCCTCCTTTACCTAATTACCGAAATATGTGCTGCAGTTTGCAGAACTCTGCCGCTGTCATAACTTTTCTTGAAGTTCAGCCAACCAATGATAATAAAGCTGTCACGAGATTAAAGGGGGCTGCAAGTCATTGCTTCTGACATTTATATGTCACATGGGAAATGCAAACAAGTATGTGGAGTTATTAGTAATATTATGGGCTTTGAATCCTTAAAATAGAGTGCTACAGACGTCTGCCTCAGCCAGGAGGGCGAGAGCCAGGGAAATCCAAACTGGGAATCCTTTTGTTTAGACCAGGACCCATGGCTGAGAAAGCAGGGGCAGTTCACTTCAATTCCTCCGTGAAGCCTCAGGATGAAGAGTTTGCCTCAGATACTCACACCCAGAAGGAATCATCTAGGTTGTAGACCAAAGAAAATTGTAAAACTTTGCGGGCAACCCTGGGGTCCTTTCTTGGGCCCCTCTGGCCTGGCCTCCCATCACTGATTCCTGCAGCAGCTCTGGGCCTGGGGCTCCAGGTGGAAAAGGGGAGCAGAAAAGTTCTCCTCTGAGGTTTCAGTGTGATGTTGACGTTTCTGTGTTTTATATTTAGTGGATAATACTGAATTAGGAAAAAGAATTTAGTGAAAAAAATACTGTTTTAAAAATGGTGAGAACTCATGTTTTATCTCTGTGTTATACTTGTTTTTTATGCTATTCGTGTCTGTTTGCTGTCTTCTCCTGGGGTTTAGGTGTATTAAAGAAAAAATTTTTGTTCTGGGATTTTGTCTTTTTCCCCAGTTATACAAACAGGCAGTGCCCATCATTATCGTTGAGTCCTAAAATTCTGGGTTGATTTTAAGCTTTGCTCCATGAAACATAAAAATATTTTAAGTTTTTCGTTGCTATTTTGTGCTAATTTTCGGCTATAAATTTGGTCTTCAGAGATTACGCAGTGAAAGAAGAAAGTATTGGCTATTTATAGTTTACATGTTAATAATTTGAAACCAGGGTTTTTAGATTTTTTTTTTTAGGGAAAGTCCTGACTCTACCATATTACTGCACAGAAGCCTTTCAGAACTGTTCTTCTCTCTCCTGCTCTTGGAAACTGCGGTTTGAGTGTGATTAGTGCAAGAATGATAAATTGCACAGGACAAGGTGCTAGAGGTATTTAGGAGGAAATGGGATATGGGAAAAAGGGACTGGGAGGGCTGAAGCACTTGGCCGGGTTCCAGCTGCACTAATGACTGTAATTATCACTGAATGAGCACCCACTATATGCCAGGCACTGTGTTAGGTGCTTCCACAAAGGGAAGGCATTTAATTAAGACTTAAATTTTTATCTGCCATGATCTTATTTAAGAAAGCAGTTATTACATGTTTTTTTCTTCAAATGATTATTGCTTAGAGTGCATTTTATTTTAAATTTAAGTTTAGGACTAACCATTTCCATTTATGGGATTAAAACAAATCTGAGTAATTACTCCTAATGTCTGTTTTATAACTAACAATTGTGAAGATGAATTAACTAAATGGGCTTGAGTCTACCAGTGATCAGGGAGAAAATTATTTATTTGCAAAAGCCCATGAACTGAGTTCTTAGTTATTAAATTGTTTCTAGTCAACTAAATGTCGTATTGTGCTGTCAATATAAATTATGTGTCTAAGTTTAGAAGAATCAGTGTACCAAAAACAAATAAATCAGACTAACAGGAACATAATAATATTTGCAATATATGGAACACATCACTTAGGGTAGCTATGTTATTATTGCTGGTTTAGTATTTAAGATTAAAATTTACCAGTAGTCTAATAAAATTTGTGGAGGTAGGGGTGTAACTGAGCACTCTTACCAAAGATGAGTGTTAAATGGCCTCCCGCAAGCACACCTTTCCCCACAAAAGCTTATCTCTCCATGTATGAAGTGGGTTCTTGTTCACACTTTGGGAACCTTTTGTGCATTTTAAATTCTACCACAATTTTTAAATCGTGATATAAATTTGCAGTAATGTTACATAAAGAAACTACTATCAATGCCAAATTTCAGAGAAATTGAATTGTAACTTTGCATTCAAATTTTGTCTTATTAAGTAGGAAGAAGATGTTTCAGTAAGGTATAAAAAGTGACTCAAAATTACCAAATAATAATTTTTAAAAGTATAATTTTTTTGTGTGTCAATTCAGGCAAATTAATAGGGTTCTAAGATACATAAAGAAACATTGACACATGAGACTTTAAACTTATAGAAGGAAAGCTTTCTCAACATTCTGTCCGGCAGCCCTGACTTTCCCTGACACGCTGGATGTGCATTTTCACATGACCTTTTCAGGGTTAGGACTAAGCCTAGGAAGTTTTACCAATAAGGGAAAAGAAAAGAGTCAGGCAGAGAAGCAAAGCAGAAGTGTAAATAGTGAATGTGGTTTGGAATGAAGATATTTGAATCTGAATAGTGAGTTAATGATTCAATTAGTTTTTCACTTTGTTAAACTACATTAATCCTTCTTTATCAGGTCCCCATATTGAAGCCCTTTGAAAAGAAAAATGCAAAGGATCTTAAGAAGAAAAATTCTAAGAGCCAGAGCTTTTAAAAATCATTAATGCTTCCCAAATACATGCTGCTTGTTGGAAATGCTGCAGATGCCCCGTAGATATTGTTTTAGGGATCCCAAGACTTGAATAGGAATAGTTCCAATGGCCATACAGTCTTTACCAAGTGGTTCCTATCTTAAGGAGTCTTAAAGAAATGTGTACTCTATTTTTAAACCTTGGAAAGAGAGTTATTTTAAGCTAAAAAACTAGGGGAGAGGGAATTTGGAAATAGCTGATTACATATATAATCAGAATATTTCAAAATAAATTAGAAAGGTAAAACTGAGAGTATTGAAGAATTCTTTTTATTTATGTTGTGTTCTGCTTTTAAATCTTCAGAATGTTTTTAAAATTTGTAATATAAACCAGAGATTTAAAACTTAAAACTTTAGATTATCATTTTTGTTATCCTCAAAATCATTATCAAAAGCATTTTATTAAACATGCAGGCATACCTGATCCTAGTCTAGCAAGTTAAAGGGGAAATCCTTGTTTTGAATATTTACAATTAAACAGATGTTAAATTGATTCAGTAACTATATTAAAGGCAAAAGAGAAATGAAGGCTCCATTGATGTGGCTGGTGCCAGCAGCTCAGTGGCTAGGGTGCCAGCCATATACACTAGAGCTGATGGGTTCAAACGGAGCCCAGGCCCACCAAACAACAATGACAACTGCAGCTAGAAAATAGTCAGGCATTGTGGCAGGTGCCTGTAGTCCCAGCTACTTGGGAGGCTGAGGCAAGAGAATCATTTAAGCCTAAGAGTTCAAGGTTGCTGTGAGCTGTGATGCCACAGCACTCTACCAACGGTGACATAGTGAGACTTTGTCTCAAAAAAAAAAAAAAGAGAAATAGAAAATAACTAAATAAAATTATCCACAAGATAGTGAAAACACATCCAAGGAAGCCTAGTGAATTGAGATCAAGTTGCCAGGAGGAATTAATTAAGATTATGCGTTTTAAAAAAGGAGTGAAATTGATTTCAAATACAAATCAAAACTCAAACTCTGTTAACAAATATATTGTAACGATCTGTTAAATTCCTCTTTAGCTTGATTCCTTTTAAATTAGACTGTAATTGTCTCTACATTTATGTGTAGATGTGCTTGATAGGCAAACATTTTTTAGCATGTTAAACATTTTTCACTGAAATATTATTGTCATTTGTGTACAAAGTGATTATTTCTGTTAACTGGCCTACAGTTGTAAATTCTTATAAAGTTTGACAGTTATTGCTTTTGATAATGTGGAGCTAGCAAAGGAATTTAGTGGTTAGATGCAAAGAAGAAGAAGAAAAGGAGGAGGAGGAAGATAAGGAAGAGAAAAAGGAGAAGGAGGAGAGGGAGGAAGAGCAGGAGGAAGAGTGGGAGGAGGAAGAGGAGGAGGAGAAAAAGGAGGAGGAGAAAGAGAAGGAGGAGGAGGAGAGGGAGGAAGAGGAGTGGGAGGAGGAGGAAGAATAGAGGGAAAGGAGGAAGAGGAAGAAGAGGAGGAAGAGAGAAAGAGGAGGAGGAGGGGGAGGAGGAGGAGAAAAGAAGGAGAAGGAGGAGAAGGGGAAGAGTGGGAGGAGGAGAGGGAGGAAGAGGAGGAGGAAGGGGAGGAGTAGAAAGAGGAGGAAGGAGAGGAGGAGAAAGAGAAGGGGGAGGAGGAGAAAGGGAAGGAGGAGGAGGAAGGGGAGGAGGAGAAAGAGAAGGAAGAGGAAGGGGAGGAGGGGAGGAGGAGAAAGAGAAGGAGGAGGAAGAAGAGGAGGAGTGAGGAAGAGAAAGAGAAGGAGGTGGAAGAGGAGGAGGTGGAGGAGAAAGAGAAGGAGGAGAGAAAGAGAAGGAGGAGGAGGAAGAAGAGGAGGGGGGAGGAGGAGAAACAGAAGGAGGAAGAAGAGGAGAAGGAAGAGAAGGACAGACACAATGGAAGAACAAGAAAAGAACAATCTCTTACATGTAAAAGGAGTTTAGCATTTTTAAAAAAATCTATCAGATAGAATATCAGAGAATTTTTTGAGTAGAGTGGCCTTTATAGTGCTTTTTATTATACATAATAAGTCTCACATACAATGTCTGATCTGTGCTTACAGGTATGTTATATTCCATCAGAGTACTGAGATACTAAATGCATGTTTTATAGGTGTAAAGGTAGAGTCAGGGAGGAAGATCTGACATGTAAATGAGAAAATTGAAAGAAAGGAGAAATAATTTAGTAAAATTGGGTCTACATTTGAATCATAATTGATGCAAATGAAGGAAATGGCACCTCTGATTTTGTATAACTAGTGGACAAGGTCAAGAGCATGAACTCAAAAGTCTGACTGCTTGGCTGAGATTGAACAAATTATTTAAATTCTCTGTAATTCAGTTTCCTTATTTGTAATGTGAAAATTATATTCTACCTTTTTGACTTTTTCTGAAGATAAAAGGAAATTACGAGGATACCAAGTGCTCACTAAATGTTGACTGTTTTGTAAGGTGGATGGTTAGTAAGATGTGAGCAGGGTGGATGGTGCATGTGGTCAGGCTGTTTTGTGCCTGCTTGGCTCAGCAGTGCTGACCTGGGCTATGGTGGGAATAGGGCTGATCTCTAATGGAGACCTTGTAGGTGGATTATTTTGGGGAGCTGGTTGTTTGGGGAGAACTGATTACTATCCACGGTGCTTTCTGGTATGGATAGATATGAATTGTTACAGGAACAGAATTGATCAAGACCATGGGAAAGGTGTGTATAAAATCCAGTGCTATGCTTTCCTCAGCGCCCATAGTTGCTGGAATGGGGCCTGGTTTGCTCTCCAGACCATTAAAATAAACTTTTTCTTTCTTGCTAAAATGTTACTCATTGTTGTGCTCCTCAATTATTTCAGGGCAACGACCTTGAACCATCACCACACTGCCATGACATTATTACCTAGGTTTTCTTGGATTGAGTATGTTATAGGGATTTCTCACTTTAGGGTTGAGAAATGAAAGAGGGGGGAGGCGTTATCTTAGATAATTCAGGGAAAAATTCTGAAAGTCTGTCAAATATATAATAATAAAGAGCACAAGCTCTTGAGTTTGATATTAAGAAGTAATTCTGTTGCTTTGTTTATTAAGGTTAAAAAATTATTCCACTCTTCTTAATTACTCACAAAGTCTTTTTGTATCATTTATTTCATCCAAGTGGTTTTTGATTCTTTAAGATTTAAAAAAAAATCTTTCTTATACAAGAAAATGGGTAAATGAATGATTTTTAGAATTTCAAATATTTGCCAAACTTTAATCCAGATGAAAGTCTGTTGTTTTTTTTTTAATGTAATGATCAACTTTGGAGAAAGAAGCTTACTCTAAAACTCAGTTAATACATGTGTCATTTAAAAAATTATTTTTCAACACATCATTATCTACCGGGTGGTTATAATTGCCAAGTTAATTATGAATTAAAATTAGGTTTTTCCCTACTGATCCTATATTTTCTATATCATCCATTGCATAGAAATGACTAGAAAGGCATGTTTTCTCCTATTTCCTGGCTCACTCCATTTTGCCTCAAAACAGCTATGGGGGGATCAAGCTACTTTTCTTTCTGATCCCCAAACCTAGGGTAAGATGAGTAAGTAACATGTCTTTGATCCCTAAAGAGCAATTAGGCTTAAAAATGTTGGACCTTGTTATTCTATCAATGTAGAGCACACGGCATAGTTTATAACATATGGTTCCAACAAATCTTACCAAAGTATTTCCCCAGAAACTCCAGTGCCAAACATTTACAACTTTCACCAAATTAATAACCCTTAGCTTCTTTAAGAAAACAATTAAAAATGTGGAACTGATTAACTTGCAATTGGTTTTTATCAAAGGGACTTTAACAAAGGCTGAATATTTTCCCTTGAATGGAAAAGGGAAAGAAAAAAAGACACTGAACACAAAACAAAGGATACAAAAATCTGTAATTGTGAGTGTTCTTGGAAACACCGTGATACTTCATCAAAAGTTAACTTTTAGTTAGAACTGCCATTTGTGAAACATTAAATCATTGCTGAAGAGTTTTACAAACAATGGGAATGTTGACTATTTGAGTTTTTCCTTCAGTCATTTTTTTTTTGCCCAAGGCAAACACTTTACATCCCTGTGTAACCAATACCAGATTAAAACAGTTAAAAAAGAAAACATAAGGTCTATTCTCTTTCAAAAAGGAGAACCACATTCTTTTACTATTACAGAGTGATCCTCTCAGAATTAGGGGAAGAGAGCCAAGAAAATGCAAAACCCAGATAATTCAGGTTGGAACTTCATAATTTTCCTCTTTTCAGCCCATTGCCATCACGGTCACCATTTTAAATAGTGAGAGAGCATCACTTACACCCGTACACAGCAATACTCTCTCAGTCCAACTCTGAAGTCATCATTTATGTTAAAACATTCCACATAAAATAATCTTTGTCACACCTTTCCTTTTGAGTCCTTTGCTTTGCTGACAAGGTCGCTGCCCTGCTATAGTGATTAACAGGTGGGAATCTGCACTGGTGACTTTCCATACCAGAAACAAAACCCGCCTGTATCTCAGGAATGCTTCTTTCCCATTTCCTCATGTCCACACCTGTTTTCCAGCTTCTTGGCATTCAGCTAGTTGTGTATGTCTAAGGCCGAGCTTCCCTGTGTAGCCATTGATAATTGCTTCCCCTCGATGAATAATTATTTAGAGGAAGACATCGATGGAGAACAGTAAGTAAGTAAGGAGCCTTTCTACAGATTAGCTTTATGCCCCATTTCTTTTAAGACATGTTTTCTTCACAAATAATATTTTCTGGCAGTAACCTCTTCTATTCCTTGTTGAATGCCTGGCTGAATTCTTTTATTCATAGTCTTTAAAATTTACACTCATTTTTAAACTAAAGAACTTGCCTTGGTTTTTAGATTACCTCCTAATGAATCTTTCGGACTAAGACATCTTAAGCAGCTCACTTATCTCTGTGTACAGCCCCACGTCTTGGAGCAGCATGGCGTGTTTGCGTTGCTCTGAAGAACTGAAATGGGGTGAATGGAGAGGTGAGGACAGCAGGATGTGTTTCAAAGGAGCTCTCGAATTCCACTTGGAAAGTGTTTTATTTCTCATTGATGTTGAACCTCCAGGCACGTGTTCCTCCTTACCACCAGATAAGACTGACCCTTAACTCATCATCGATGACTGCATTTTCTAAAAATTCAGGGTCATGTGAAGTTGAAGATCCATCCCAGTTCTTGACAGAGAGTGGGGAGGTGGACAGGAGGTGAGAAGGAGGGGCTCCTCACGCACACAGGCACCTTGAGGACGGAAAGCTCTAATGAGTGTTGATGGTGACCACGAGAACATAATAACACAGCCGTCAGCGTTCACTAGTTAGCTTCCTCCTCAAAACATTCTGGGGTTGTAGGATAAAGCGAGCTTGATTAAAGAAAAAAAAAGAAAAAGAAAAGAAAGTGGCATGTTGACTGAATAAGGAAAAGTATACGTGCTTAGATGATTAATATTGCCCAAGCAGTCTCAGATACTAAAGATCACCTATATATCTGTCTAACAAGGGTACAAGTGAACTTTTCTAGAACTAGAATATAAATGTTTTGATACAATGACTAAGCAAATGACATGAAAGCTATGTTAACCAGCTTGATGAAAGTATTTCAAATCGTATAT
>CAUYQV010074838.1:0-45636 GCA_963574575.1 Galagoides demidoff
TTCTTGCCCTGTATATGGCTGTGTCCTCGTGTGGCTTTTTTTTTTTTTTTTTTTTTTTTTACTGCCCGTTCACAGAGAGCTCCCTCTCCCTCTTCTCATAAAATCACCAGTCCTAGCAGATTAGGGCCTCACCCTATGACCTCATTTAACCTTAATTACCTCCTAACGACCCTGTCTCCAAACAGATCACATTGGGGATTGGTATTTCAACTTATAAATGGGGGGCGGGGAGGGCTACTGCAATTCAGTTCCTAGCACAGGCTGAAATGTGAAATCTTTATCATTCAATCATGAGGCATATGACATGGAAACTTTTTCCGTTTTGCTCAGTAAAGAAGTAAAACACTTGACAACATATAAGAAAACATTAACTATTTAGATCATATTTTAATGCACCATTAAATAAGTTAGCAAAGAAATATAGTGTCATCTGTACCGAGGGTGCAAAAGCAATCGCAAGAAAAAAATTTCAAAAGTAATTGCCTTATAAAAGCAGTTACCAAAGTTATCAGGTGGTTATTAGGTTTTTCATAGATGTTAAAAGATATGGCATCCTTTATGCCGGGTACTGTGGCATATGCCTACAATCCTAAATGATTAGGAGGGTAAAGCAGGAGGATTGTTTGAGCCTAACAGTTTGAGGCCAGCCTGGGCCACATAGTGAGACCCCCCCCCCAGCTCTAAAAAAATAAAAAATAAAAACAAAAGACATAGTATCCTTCAGAAAAATGCTAAACAATTATTAATTATTTGTTATGTATACTCTCTGTATGGGCCATCAGTTCTAGAATTTACTGTCCCATGCCAAAGATACTTACTAAAGTAGAGAACAGGTACAGACACTGCCCATAGCTGGAATTTGTTTTGGTTTTGCCAATAAAGAAATTTAATTGGCTAAATTTACCTCAACTACAGCAGAGTTGCTCCTTTGGCCTGTGGCTTCTCAGTTAGTTAGCATGGGGTCACAGCATTCCCCATGACCAACAATGCAAACCAAATAGGACCATAGTAAATGTGTAGAGTAAGTGGTTGTTACTGCTGGTGTTTTTAGTTTGACATGTGGAGTGAAATGGTAATGCCATTAGTCTAGAAAAATATGGGAGAAGGTTTAACGTTTTAAAGGTAGGTAGGAGAGAGTTTGAATAACTTTGAAGATATAGATAGAGATATTCACTTAATCTTTGGAATTTTAGAAAAAACAAGTAATCTGGTACAACTCTAAGTTGTCATTTGAAAGTTAATTGAAAAAAATTTAATTAAAGATGGTATGCCATTGACTCAGTTTCTTATGGGATAGAAAGATTAATAAGGAGAAGAAATACTAAACGATTTCAAAACTAAAAAATTGGTACAGTGGTTCACACTTGTAATTCTAGCATTCTTGGAGGCTGAGGCAAGGAGCTCAGGAGTTCGAGACCAGCCTGAGCAAGAGCAAGACCCATCTCTACTAAAAATAGAAAAATTAGCCAGTCATGGTGGTGTAAGCCTATAGTCTCAGCTACTTGAGAGGCTGAGGCAGAAGGATTACTTGAGCCTGGGAGTTTGAGTTTTCCATGAGCTAGGCTGATACCACAACACTGTAGCCTGGGCAACAGTCTTAAAAAGAAAAAAAAAAAAAACCTGCAAAAATACATGACTAGTTCTAGTTGGCTACAGTGTTCATTTAGGAAAGCTGAATTGAATAACCTTTCAGTTTTCATACTATATTGATATTTATTAGGGTGTTCTGTTAGTGTTCCAACATATAATTTGGTAAATTGTGGTATGTTTAATTAGTAAAACGTTGATTTAACAATAGTTTGATTTTCCTTTGAAGAAGCTCTGTTACAAGTTTGCACTCAACCTTGGAGTTCTTAAGTACATAGTTCAATTGGAATAATTGTATTGGAAAATACAACTGAAGTCTAGAGCTTCCATATTGGTAGATAGTAGAGTATAGCTCTTTTTTGTTGCTACAGTGGATTTTTTTTTACCCTCTGTTAGCAGCTCTTCTCACTTTCCCAGCTCTCCTTCCCTTTTGATTCTAGAGTCTCATGGAAAACCATGAGATAGGGTGGTCTTCCTGCAGGGTCTTCATCAGCAGAGTGCCTACATCTTTAGCTCACTTTGGAAAAGCTGAAGCTGTTCACCAACACTATATCCTTAGGGCTTCTTCTAAACCTGGGGAAAACTCCCCTGGGATGGAGAAAGGTACTCACAGTCCTGTCCTCTGTTTTCAGGTGGTCCCCATGCTGCCTAGGCTGCTGTGTGAGGAGCTGTGCAGCCTCAATCCCATGACTGACAAGCTGACCTTCTCTGTGATCTGGACGCTGACTCCAAAGGGCAAGGTAACAACTTACATGTTGTCCTTTCTCTGCTTCACACTATTCCCATTCCGTGAGTTTTGGTAAGCACCACTGTGGTGTACCTGACACTGGGCTGGGGTGCCATGGTGATAGGACAAGGGAGTCAGAGAAGAAATATAAGAGTATCACTCCCACTTAGAAGGCAAAACTGGCCCTACGCACTTTGTAACAAGTGGCTTGTTTCTTATCTATTATCAGATGAAGGAAGAGAGTAAGCAGAGTAACACAGAAGAGGCTCACACAGGAGATAGGGTTTCAGCAGGTGTGAATGTGGATGGGCAAAGGCAGGAAGAGTAGTCTGAGCTGCAGGTAGGAGGGCAAAGCCTGTTGGGGAAGAGTTTTCTTAAGTGGGGTAAAATCAAACTATGGACAGTTTCAAATGCCAGTCATAAAAGAATTTGGTGTTAGGGTTCCTCGCATCATGAGAAAGGTCACTTACAACGGTTCTCAACCTGTGGGTCGTGACCCCTTTGGAGGTAGAACAACTTCTTCACAGGGGTCACCTAAATATATCCTACATATCAGATATTTACATTATGATTCATAACAGTAGCAAAATTACGGTTATGAAGTAGCAACAAAAATAATTTTATGATTGGAGATCTCCACAACATGAGGAACTGTATTAAAGGGTTGCGGCGTTAGGAAGGTCGAGAACCACTGTTCTAGAAAGATTAGTGCTGCATTATGTAAAGGAGGTATAAAGATGAATTAGCAAGGTAGTGCTGTGATCAAGGTACCAGTGATGAGACCAGGGCCTAAGAACAGAAGGAGAGGAATGTTAGCAGGTAATCCTTGACACAGGGTTGAATGAGGGAGATGAGTGGAAGATGACTCCAGGAAAAACTAGTCCCTCCCCCCACAGAAACAACTCTATACATCCAAAAATAGGGTCATGATTTAGTAAACCATGGTACCTATTCAATGGAATATTATGAAATTATTAAAGCTGTTTACAGAGACTATGGAAGAACATGGGAAATGTTTATGCTGTAATATTAAATGGTAGTAAAAAAAATAATTATAAAGAGGTTCCAAATAAAGACAGAGGATTGAATACCCACATTTACTTTCATTCCCTCCCAAAACCTCACTAAAACAACAGTCAAGAGATTTTTTTTTTTAAAGACATAAACCCACAAGGACAAAGAGAGTGGGAGAGGAGACAACAGCAACAAAGTTTTGGAAGCTGGGTAGCAGATGGATGAGTGGTAACTGACTTAGCAGTACTGAGAAAGCCGAATCCCTAGCCAGCAATAGAGAAAGCCAAGAAACAACCCAATTTACATGGCAGAACCTTAAGAAAATTCTGAATTGACAACAGCAGATAACTCTAGGTGGAGAAGGGGTGGGGGAAATGAGGCTAACAGTATTGGCAGTTGAAAGTTTATTTTAAAAGATTGCCCTTCCCATACCATCGTAGAACACCAGAAATTTATTCTCTGGACAGAGTAAGGTAAGGGGTCTGTGAACTAGAAGACACCAGATACACTTGATGGCCATGGTAACTGGGGGGCAATTGAGTGAATGTTGACGTACTGAATAGTGAGGGCGCCAGCTTTCTTTCTTCTCCCTGCCAACCACAGAATCTTGGTAGCCAGACCTGTACCCATGAGTCAGGCAATGGGAAATCTTCCTCCGAGGAAACGGAGTAGTGAATAAAAAGACTTAAGGATACTAACCTTGAGGTCTTCCCAACCAGCAATTCAACTGTGTTCCCCTACAGTAAAGCTTACAGACAATAAATTTTGCCATCTCAGTCAGAGCTTTTTAGGATTTCACCTTCATGTGTGAAGAGGCAACCAAAAGGAAAGTCTCTAATAAGAAATAGGAAGACAGAGTAAACAGGACAAAAGCAACTAGAAGAAAGCACACTAACAAGGTAAAAGACTCTATCATTTATATCTTTAGAGGATTTTTTAAAGAGAGAGTGTCTATATCACAAAATCTAGATACTTTAAAAAAAGAAACATTTGGAAGAAAAAAAGCTTTTGGGAATTAAAAACAAGATAGAGGAAATGAAAAGTTTAAGATCCTGTTGGAAGGTAAAGTTGAGGAGTTGTCCCAGAAAGAGAAAAGATAAGAAAATTAGAAGACCAGTGCAATGCAGGATATCCAATATCTGTTCAATGAGAATTGTAGAAAGAGTGACCAAGAAAACAAAGGGGAAGAAATCAGTCAACAAACTAATTCTGGAAATAGTCATGCCCTATTACTAGAGGGCAGGACTTTCCAGATTGAAGGAGTTTACTGCCTAGCACAGTGGTAGAGACACATCATGTTGAAGACATATCATCATAAAATTTTGGAATACTAGGGGCAAAGAAAAGATTCTATACATTTCTAGGAGGGGAGAAATAAGTCATATACAATAGATCAGAAATCAGAATAACTTCAGACTTTTGAACTCCAGCTCTAGAAGCTAGATGACAGTGAAACAAAGCTTCTAGTTTCTGAAAGACCATGATTGCCATGCTAAAATTCTGTACCCAGTTAAGCTGTCAATAAAATGTGAGGATATTGCAGAGGGTCTCAAAAAAAAAAAAATGCAGCCTTCATACAGCCTTTCTCAGGAAACTGCCAGAGAATGTTTCACCCAAATGAAGGAGAGCAAATCAAGAAAGAGGAAGGGCTTGGCACCTGTGGCTCAAGTGGCTAAGGCGCCAGCCACATACACCTAAGGTGGCGGGTTCGAATCCAGCCCAGACCCGCCAAACAACAATGATGGCTACAACCAAAAAATAGCCAGGCGTTGTGGTGGGTGCCTGTAGTCCCAGCTACTTGGGAGGCTGAGGCAGGAGACTCGCTTGAGTCCAGGAGTTGGAGGTTGCTGTGAGCTGTGAAGCCACAGCACTCTACCCAGGGGGATAGCTTGAGGCTCTGTCTCAAAAAAAAAAAAAAAAAAAGAGGAAGACATAGGTCCCAGGAAATAAATAATCCCATACAGGAAAGAAGTAAAGGAATCACCTAGATCAGGAGTTGCCAAACTTTTCTTGCAAAGAACCAGATAGTAAATATTTCTGGCTTTATAGGCCCCACAGTCTCTGTAGCAAGTAAAGAAGACATAAACTGGGGTGGCACCTGTGGCTCAAAGGAGTAAGGCGCCAGACCCATATGCCAGAGGTGGTGGGTTCAAACCCAGCCCCAGCCAAAAACTGCAAAAAAAAAAAAAAAAAAAAAAGAAGAAGACGTAAACCAGATTGATACATGTGATTCTGCATTCAGTCTATTAGAATAAGTTTTTTGGGTTGAAGTATAAGAAGAAAGTCCCAACTTCAGATAGATACTTAGTTGGGAAGGAAAGGAGCACTGTAATAACTTTTTCAGATATTTGTGGGTAGTCATCTTTGTGCTACACCAAAATTTAATAAATTATTTCTCAAAAGTTAATTGCCATCTTTCAGAGTCTGAAATCATACCTTCTGTGAACTGAATTTTTGTCTTCCCAAAATTTATGTATTGAAGCCCTAACCTGCCCAATATGACTGTCTTTGGCATGGGGCCTATATGAAGGTAGTAAAGGTTAAATGAAGTTATAAGGATGGGGCCCTGATCCAGTAAGATTAGTGTCCTTAGAAGAAGAGTGCTTGCACTCTGTTCCATCCTCAGCCACCATGTGAGGACATAGCAAGAAGGTGGTTCTACAAACCAAGAAGAGAGCCTTCAGGGAGAACCAACTTAGCTTGCATTTGGCTCAATTTCTAGCCTCACAACTATGAGAAATAAATTTCTATTGTTTAAGCCACCCAAGCTGCGATATTTGTTATGGTAGCCCTGGCAGACTGATATTAGTTGACTTTTCTTTCTTTCTATATAGGTTACATAAAAATTCATTGGTTCATCTTCAACTTTAAATGACTCTTTTGTCCATGTATGATCTCTTAACATCAGAAAATGTCATTTAGAAAATATTATCTTAAAAAAAAAAAAGAAAAGAAAATATTATCTTATTGTGCTGATCTTCTGCATTTGGATACATTTTGTTATAATAATGTGAAAAAATCACATTTATTAATGTCATTGATGATCATATTATCAGAGAAGTCTTTATGTATTAGAAAACCATCAGGCTCATATGTCAGATAGAGGGTTCCCAAAATTTTAATTTTTATGAAAGCTTGAATATTGTCATTGGCAACAAAAGTCATTTTCTTGAAGTGCTAAATATTGGTGTCTAAATAAGTATAGTTTTTGTGTCCGTTGTTCTTTTAAGTAAAAATGGTGTCCCATAAAAGTATCACCTCCCAGATCCAGGTACTATTGAGACTTTTTAATTGCTTATTTATTTTAAAACAAACCTGAGGTCATTTCACTAATATATATTTCCATCTGCAACTTTAAAAATTTTAGATATTTTTTATATAACCATAATTCCATTAATATACCTAACAATGGATACCAGTGCTTTGCTGTCATCCAAAACTCAGTCCATAATACAGTCCTCTATTTCTCCAGTTGATTTGTCTGAATTCTATTAAAACAAGTTAAACACATTACATTTGGTTTTTATGGTTCCTAAATATCTGGTAAAAAGTTTCTTCTTAAGATTTAAGAGGCAACACTATCTGAAATATAGAGAGAAGGGGTTGTGGGGACAGTGTGCCAGCAATCATATTTTGGTGGGGGTGGGAACATGCATGGAGAAAAAAATGAATGGAAAAAGACCAGAAGGAAATAAAACAGAATGCCAGCAGTGGTTGTATTTGGGTAGCAAGACCATGAGTAATTTCTTCTACTTTTTTGTATTTTCTAATATTTTTTGAAAACATGTGTAACTTTTATATTCTTATAAATGCTTATTTTTGTGAAAGTTTAAATAGAAAATAAAAGCCCATGGGAGAAAACTAACTTGAGTTAACAGAAAAGAATGTTGAGTCTGAATTATGCCTGCCAGGGTTAGACCCAAGAAATAAAAAGCCACCTGATCTAAGGAGCTTCTAAAATATGAGGGTCATAAAAGAAGAACTAGAAAGTGGCAGACTCTGCAACTCAGGTGACCCTTTGGGTTTCTGTTGGAGGCACTGTCTACAGCCCAGATCTCTGTGAGGGGGTGGAGAGCAGGTGTGAAGTAGATGCACAGTCCAGGAGGGGCACTAGGCCTCAGCACAGACCAAGCCACATAGGAAGTATGAGGGTTTGTGGAGGAAGGCCCACTAACCACACGCCTTGTGCTGTGGTTATCCAGACAGCCTTCCCAGACCAAGGGACCACATGAGAGGTAGACCTGGTCTGTTGGTCTGGGATAAGTATCTCTTACCCACAGTCAAGAGGCATGAAATGAGAGGTCAGATTTCAGACTCTCATCCAAGGAATGGGGCTTGTTCGAGACTCTGGCAGGGAAAGCCTGAATTAAGCAAGGGGCGGGGGGACTAATTAGGAACCAAATGGGAGTGGTCAGGCATTAGAACAAGGAGGAGCCCTTCATCCAGAACCCAGCAAGTGTAGAGGAGGGTGCCTGAAGCCTGTGTGGCCAAAGGCTGAGGCTGCAGGAGGGGCTGCGGGTAGTGGTGGCTTCTCTTGGTATAAGGATTTGGACTTAGGAGGGGTTAGAGCGGGTACAACAGTATCGTGCCACTGCTGCTACTGCCATGTGACTGCCAATCTCACCTGGAGCTGATGTGGAGAAAGCTTCATGTTGTACTTTCCTTAGTCTGCCACAGTGTCTAATTTCTGCAGCAGGCATGATCAGCTACAGAAAGGTTATTCCAACATTTTTAATACCCATCATATTTTTTTTAAATACCTACAATAAAATCTTGGACATCTATGCATTCATTAAGCCAGAGGCCAGATTTTTAAGTCAATAAACATGGAAGAATCCGTTTTTAGCACATTTCTTATATTTTGGTGTATAAACATTCTTTTTTCTTTTTCTTTTTTTTAAGACAGAGTCTCACTTTGTCACCCTCAGTAGAATGCCATGGCGTCACAGCTCATAGCAACCTCCAGCTCTTGGGCTTAAGCGATTCTGTTGCCTCAGCCTCCCAAGTAGCTGGGACTACAGGCACCTGCCACAATGCCCAGCCGTTTCTTTGTTGTTGCAGTTGTTGTTGTTTAGCTGGCCCAGGCCGGATTTGAAACTGCTGCCCTAGGTGTATGTGGCTGGTGCCGTAACCACTGTGCTACAGGTGCCAAGCTGAGCATTGTTCTTTAATCTAGACATCTATGATTATATATTATTACAGGGAGAACTCACACAACTAAATCTTGTGCTTTGTCTGATGTAATTTGTTATCACAGAATCTACTCTGCCTATGTCAGTCCCATGGCCTTGTTATTTCCTGAACACCTCTGGCATGCTTGTCTTGCTGGAACTTAGAAATATAAGGTTCTATATGCCAAAGCCCGCTTATGAGAGAGATCTTAGTTATACCTTTGTAAAAATGCCAATGTTAGTTTAAAAGGTCACATGTGATGAATCTGACTTGGTAACTAAGTTCTTAGACCTGAGAACCTTAGAAGAGGCTCACTATTCCTTAGTGATCTTTAATTTGCATCTGCAACTTCCCTGCCATGTGCTGTCCAGCATCAGTTAGGACATGAGTATATTCCAGAAGTTGCCCATTTCAGCATTTACTCAGACTGGAAGCCATGAAGTCTACATCATCTTCTCTTCACAGTGATCCTTCAAAGTCTTAAATCAGGTCTTTTTTCTCTATCAAAAATTCTCTAATCTCTCATACAGAATAAAAGTGAAAAAAGTTTTCACAGTGGGCTTTCCTCCTTTTCCTTTCTCTGTCTTCTACTAGAAATGCCTGGACTCCTGAGTCTGCTTAGGATTAGACTCCCTTCCCACGTCTTGCAACATTGCTGCTCGCAGGGGAGATGCTGGTTTTTCTTGAATAACCAAGCTCTCTGCTGTGCCACAGCCTGCATCACCAGATCCTGCGATCTGACCTCAGATTCAGCTTGGATTTCCCCACCTGCCATCTTCTTACATCGTTCAGGCCTCTGTCTGTCCCTTATTGTTCTCAGGAAATCTTTCCCTCCCTGCCTAGCTCCCCATTCTGAGAGCAGGACATATTAGGAGATCTATGGTGCATGCCAGGGTAGGCTGTCTCTCTGCAGCTGAGCCTTCAGTGCTACTTGGGAATCCTTTTATTTATTGCTAATGTAGATGTTCCAGACCTTTAATCTTGGGGTCCATCCTTCAGCTTTGCTGCCTTCTCTTCTTTTCTTCAAGACCCATAATTCTTCCAGGTGACTTTCATTTCTTAGAAACCAGAGAGCCCAGTCAGCTTGGTCTGCCAAAGTCACATCAGAATTTCTCTCCTTCTTGCCACTTCCTTTCACCTCTCTTTGTGCAGTAAAAATTTTCCTCTTCTACCTGAGTTAAGCTCTGTATTTTCTAAATCTTTTAATGGCATCGGTGTCTACCAAGCCACTTGAACTTGAAGCGTCTAGCCTGCTTCACATCTGTCACACGCAGGCAGTTCCACATGCTAATAGTTCTACCTTTGAGAGTGTCTCTACTCAATCTTCTTTTTTCTGTTACCACAGTCCCTGCCTCAGGTCAAGTCTTTGACTGTCTTCTCCTGGCACATTGGGACAAACTCTTCACAGCCTCTCTCCTCTGTTTGCTCAGTGGTATTAGATGATGTCATAGAAGCTGAACCTTTCCTCTTACCCTGTTGCTCAGCTTCCTCTGACAACAGGTCATGATTAGCTGTGGAAGTCTAGACTCTGGAGCAGAATGTGCAAAGACCTCTACCAGCCCATCACCACTGCATGGCCATTTGCCACTAGAGGGTTGTTTGGAGGGTCTGATCTAAGAGAGTTGCCACACTTGTGAGACTTTGCTTTTGCTTCTTCCTCTTCTTTGAGTGTCCTTTCCTCAGTTCTACCAGTGAGAATCTTAGAGATCTAGCTAAAATATCACTTCTTTCACTAAACCATTAGTCATTTATTCATTTGGTAAGTGGTCATTGTATATTTGCTGTATTCAAACACATTACAAGATATGTACAATACAGATATTAAATAAGTACCTGAACAGAAACAGTAGTTTTCTCCTGATGGTGGATTTACAGATTTTTTTTTCTTCTTTTTCCCACTTGTATTTTTTAAATTTTCTACAATGAATGCATATTACTATTGTAATAAGAGAAAAGTAAAAATTATTTTGAGATTTTTTTTCCTGCTTGTTTAAACAGATAACAGAGACAGGGTGTGTTTGTAGGCTGAATGGGAAGGCAAATATAGTAAAGAAGACATTGACAATGAGGAAGAAGGACCAAATTCGGGGAACTGGTCAAGAAGGTAGTCAGAGACTCTGGGGAGAGCTCACCTCCCAGTAGGAGGGCCCCCAGGTCTGTTGGGTGATGTTCTTTCTCACGGGGAAAGAAGGACGGCTTGGCTGCGGATGCAAGCTCGCTCCTAGAATTGTTTAAAAGCAAAAAATGACTACATACTCTTAGGTGGCATGTAGCAAAATGTCTTTATTTTCCACTCCTCTTTATTGGGAGCTAGTCATGTACACCACATTGATCAATAATCCTAACATCCTCATTTCTTATCTTAAACTATAGAAAAGAAAGAAAGTCCGGGAAAGTGAGATAGCCATCATAAGATCAATCTAAAGAAAGAAAGTCCGGGAAAGTAAGACAACCATCTTAAGCTAGCCTCAGGCTATTCCTCTTGGAAGCCCTAAAAGAACAATACATTATCTGACTTCTATTGTTAAAGGTTAGGATAAACAGAGGAGTAAAACCTTTCTCTTCTATGTACTCAATTAAATTTCTGAGAAACTGGCTTCTTGACTTTTTTTATGGGTTTGGAGACCCTGCAGTTATGATGGAGTATTTTACTCACATCATTATAATGGAGTTTTTCTTTTTACTCACATCAACCTTTGAGTCATGTCTTCTGCACAGATGGGCCGTTTCAACCCCTATCTGACAGGCTGACTTGACTGCACAGTCAGGGTTACCTGTAAGAGGTTTTTACGCTTGGCTTGCAGGCCCCCACCGTGTTTTCCCAGGTCGCTTAGGGCCTGGACAAAAGCACATAATACTCACAAGTCTTTTTGCTCAGTTCTGGAATTAAAAGAGCACGTTTCAGTTAATTTTTTTTTTTTTTTTTTTTTTGAGACAGAGCCTCAAGCTGTCCCCCCGGTAGAGTGCCATGGCATTACAGCTCACAGCAACCTCCAACTCCTGGGCTCAAGCGAGTCTCCTGCCTCTGCCTCTCAAGTAGCTGGGACCACAGGCGCCCGCCACAATGCCCGGCTATTTTTTTGTTGCAGCCGTCATTGTTGTTTGGCAGGTCCGGGCTGGATTCGAACCCACCACCTTAGGTGTATGTGGCTGGTGCCTTACCCAGTTGAGCTGCAGGTGCCGAGCCACATTTCATTTAATTTTTGTGGGGGTTTACCCCACACAGTTCCCCTGCCCTGTTTGGAGTGAAGATGGAAGGAAACCTGCCACAATCTGTGGAGGGAGCAAGCTGGCTATAGAGAGGGTGCTCAGGCAGGAGAACCCCGCCTTGCTGGCATCATCGTTTTCCCACCTTCTCTGCAGAGATCTATTGTCCTGATAGATTTTAAGGTCCTTGTAACCAGAGCCCATTCCTAATTTTTTATCCCCCCCCAAATAGCATTCTGCCATGTACTCCCAAAGATGCTTACATATGATTTCATCCAGTGATCTGCATATCTTTTTCATTAATTCTTACTGCTTTAGTCTGCACAGTTAGAATGCTGGCCCCTTAGCAGGCATTTTCATCAGCAGCAGTCTGCTCATCACGAGCATGTCCAGGGGTGCATTGGGCCTCTTGCAGCTGCAGCTTTGGCTGCATCCCTCGCTGGATCCCCACAGCTTAGCACCCTCCCCCATGACCTCTAGCATTTCATGCAAAGCTCTACCCAGGAATCCTACAGCACTTGCAAAGTAAAATGCTGTGCTCTTCCTGGGTCATCACAGTGTCTGTAGCAAGTCCCTAGAGCTGAGGCTCATGGGTAGTGTCACCTAACCTTTGTCTCAGTTAATGTGTTTGGGTTCCATCCTCAGATGCCATAGTGGCAACCTTGTTTAAGCAACACCCTGTGAGAGATGACAACTTCAGAGAGTAATCCTGAGCATAATAGAAAAGCTCCCAGAATACCCACCCTTAATCATTACCAAAGGCAGGCATTATTTCAGACCTTCAGTGACAACCCTGGGACAAGGGAGCCTTGAGAAAAACTGTGTTCTCCATCACTGTGTCCCACATAACTGAACCAGACAATTAGACAACTTACCTAAGATCCCTAAATTGTGAGCACAGATTTTGCTATGAATCACTGGGATTAGAACAAGAATCCAAGGTAAAATATTTTCAAGAAATGAAACAAGCTGTTTATCATTTATAAGACTGTCATTCAAAGAGCTAAGCATTATTTTTAATTAGCTTTCCCCCTGCATTTTGATGTTATTAATAGAGGGTTTGATTTAAATCTAAAGATGTGGGCCCACCCTGAGTTCAGTAAACAACAGAACAGGTCACTGTGCCGGGCATCTTTAAAACAAAGCCAAGCCTCCATTTTGAGATGGCTTAGCACAGTCCTGCTGAGAGACAGGGCTGAGTTACCCTCATTAGCCTTAGATATCTGCGATTTTGTGTTTCCTGGGTCTTAATCCATGTCTCAATCCCATACTCAGCCATTTCTCCCCCATGATTTCTTTCCTTTCTTCCTCCCTGCCCCCACCTCCAACTGTCTTCCCAAGGCCTTAAGACCACATAGCCAATCCAGGAGGTGGCTGTGACCTTTTAAGATTTCTCTTGCCCTCCCCTACCCCACCATCAAACCCCTGTCCACTGGGAAAGGGAACACTTTCAAGGCCTACTCAGAGCTTAGGCTGCTTTCACCACTGTCCCTGTTCCAGGAAGGGAATTTTTGTCCCCCAACCACATTCAGGGCTTCCAGGTTCTCTGCACATTTCTTGCCATTTTCTGAGTTTAGTGTGAGAGGCATACACTTGGGGAAGTTTCCTCTGCTTCCTTCCTCTTAGGCTTAGAAGTTCAGGCAGCTGCCTGTGGGTCAGGACGGGTAGGGGCCTGATCATAGCTCTGGAGACCAGTGAATGGCAGGCAGCCTCAGAGAGCAGAGGAGCAAAGGCCTATAGAGTTAGACTTTTTCTTTTTTTTTTTTTTCTCTACAAATCTTAGAAAATTGTAGCACAGAAGCAAACTGACTTATAAATTAAACTAGGCAGGCAATGCACACGATTTGGGGAATTGTATTATTTGTACTTGCGTGACATTTTGAAATTAAAAAAATGAAACAAAATTTAAAAATAAATAAAACAGGCAGGCAGACTTGCCGCCCTCTGCTGTCCCTGAGCCCTCCTGGCCAAGGTCACTGGTAGGCCCTGCCTACTTCCCTCCCAAGACCCCACACTACCTCCAAACCCCTTTGCACACTGCCACCCAGGAAGGAGACAGCATCCTTTTCAGATACTTTCTTCTGCACCTTTGACTTAGCTTACCAACTTGCCAGTCCCTCAAGGATAATTGCTCTGTGTTGGTAGTTGTGAGAAGCCACTACAGTTTACTTCACCCCCTACCCCTTCTCTCAGCCACTTTAGACAGCCTGGTTTTATTCTAGTCAGAAAAATTTTTCTTTCTAATATGTTTTTATTAAGAACAAAACATTTTACATGTAGAACTGCTGCAAAAGAAGTGATTTTGTGCCTAATTATTTAAAATTAGAAGTTGACCGCATTAGTAGTTATTTGAACCAAAGATGTCTAAACAAGGCACTGACATTTTTCAAAGGATAAATTTTTAAATACATTTAAATTGAACTGAATAATTTTCAAGAGGTGTCGTGTCCTCACACCTTTGTGTCTATTAAATATAGGAAGTTGATACATATTTAAGATATGTATGCTTCATCATTTGTCTCTCTTTTATGAGCTTCTGCTAAAATATGATAAAAATGACAGTAGATTTAATATCTAAATCTTTAGACCTGAATCTGGTCTTGGCTGCCACTTAGGAATTTGTGTTACTTTGACAAATCCCTGGCCTGTTTTCTCAACTATAAAATGGGCTGAACAATGCACTCCTCCTCCCAGATGTACTACGGAGAGCTTAGAAGGTAGTGGTTTCCAGACTACAGTACTAACAGTGTTATTTGTGTACTACTTTCAGTCTTACTTAGTACAGTAAGTAGATCTTGAAATATGATGCCTTTGCAGATTTTATGTGCTCCTTTTTAACCAGGCACTTTCCTAGTAATGTGCCTGCAGCAGGTATTGGCACCGTATTTAATCTGACATTCTAAACGGGTATTCTAGAGTGTGTGCAGGAAACTTGCTTGCCTACAGAAGGGAGCAACCCAAATTCTTCACTTGAGCAAAAGAAAGAGGAAGGACTTGATCTTGTTTCTGAAGGGTTTTGTTTATAAATCTCCACGTGGCATTTTTCCTTTTTCCATGAAAAACTCTGTCCTTTTGTCTTCTGCCACTGGCTTTGGTTATGGACTGGGTGTTGATATGAATACAGTTTCCAAATTGGAAATTAATGAGGTGTTCCATCCAGAGAGGCTTGCTGTCCATACTGCAAGGCTGGCTCCTCCTGGGACCCCCTCCATTTGGATCTTTGCTTTCCTGCTACCTATCTCTGTCAGGAAGCAACAGGCATCCTTTTCTTTCAGGCCTGGTTTCTCTGGCCTAAGAAATTTTTTAGTATATCTATCAGATGTGACTTCCAGAGGCACTGGATTGTGTTTAACAGGGTAAGTTGTGCTGCCAGTGTCCTCTGTCACTGGGCAGAAAGATCCCGGATGACTCTTCGGGCTTCTTCCTCGGCCCTTTGTACGGTTTAAAAAGAAGGCTGAGACAGACATTCTGGGATGCAGGCATAAGGGGAGAGGGCTAATATGAGGTGAAGGGGCTAACAGAAAAATATCATCAGTACTGAAGTCTCAGATTTGGTAGTGTTCATGTGTGCTACTCAGAGACATCTGTCTTGACTGTAAGGAAACAAAGGAGCAGAGGTGCCCATTAGCGGAAAAAAATGGTTCAAACTAATCGACAGGTTCTGCCAGTGTGGGCTGTAGCAGGCTGGAGGAGGGGTATGCTTCCGATTACTGTGAGTTACAGGTAATCCATTCTAAAAACGTGTCAGGATTACAGGTAGCCCTGGTCAGGGCTCAGCAATCAGACAACCAAGAGTAAACAACAAAGATGTGTTTAGAGCCAGGTACCGTGGGCTAGTGAGTAGAAAGGTGGCTAGGAACCTTATGGAATGTTCTGCTAAATTTCATGCATAAATATTTTAGAGAGGACAGCCTGGTGCATTCAGTAGATTCTTAAAGCAGTTTTTGACACACTGGTTTACGTGAAAACAGATGCCCAGTCAGGGTGCTGTCTGGCCAGGGAAAAATGACACAGACCCCAGGGGACCACATGTCCTGTGGCCTGGATGCTGGAGGGAATCTGCCAGGCCACTTGTAAAGTGTATGGAAGAGAGAATGGAATAGAGTGGAAACTGACATTCCCTGAGCCTGAGGCAGGCCATCTAGCACGATGTGGACACCCAGGAGGAGGGGAGACTGGGTTTGGAATGAAATGGAGTAAAGAAAACAAACTAAATCTCCAAGGGGAAACTTTGAGACCACAAGAATGAGTAGGTCATGGCCCTGTCATTCTAGAGGAGGCAAGGCTGGAACAGCTCTACTTGGGAGTGTGGATGTGCTAGGAGGGCAACCCAGGCCAAACCTGGAAGGGGCTCTCCTGGAGACCTGCACCGGGCACTCCCCGGTGGGACTGTCGGCTGGCATCTGGGACTGGTCTCACCCTTGCCTTGCCGGCAGCACACACAGATGCCTCCTGAGAGCCAAATTCAAGGCCCGCTTGCCACAGTGGAAGTCTTCATTGGAAGACTCACATTATTTGAATACCGTGTATTTTTGGATAACAGTAGTTCTTGAAATAATCTGGAAAACATAGTTTCAGGATTTTTTAAAAGAAAAACTGAAGTCTTATGTTGAAGATTCAAGACTGTTTATAAGACTCTTTACGCTGAATCTCACACACACACACAAAGTGAGAGGTTGCCACCATTTTCTCCCGTACCTCAGGGCTGCCATGTTTTAAGAGTATTAATTCTTCCTCTAAGGGAGGGTGAGGATACCAAAGAGGTCTCTGTAGCCCCAAGGATAGTTGTGCCCCACAGTGGCTTTGTGGTATGGACAGCTCCTTTCTCCATGGCACCTGTGGACCCTTCAGATGACCTTTGGGGGGAAACATTGGCTCAGAGGTTGTGTACAGAATGGTTTGGCTGGTGAAGAACAAGGCAAGAGGGATGTGTGCAAGTCCATGCTGAGAGTTCTGCCGCTGGTGGACACTCCCTCCCTGAGCATGCTTGGGGATTACACTTTCATGGTGATTATCTAGAGCGTTCCCACTTTCTTCGGGCCCATGGACTCCACCCAGCCTCACTTGTCCTCTGCTTCATGCTTGACTACCTAGACTGGGGGTGTCTGACGTGAGCGCTCTCAGCTAACCCTCTCTGCCGAGTGCCTGGCCTCTACCTTGCCTGGGATCCCTTTGTTCTTGTATGTCTTCCATCTTCTGCTGGTCCCTGCAGACACCGTACAGTCCTCTGTCCTGCTTACTCCACAGCTTTCTTTCCCAGCCATCACTGCAGCCTCTGCTGCTGGCCTCCACCTGTCCTTAACCCAACTCTTCCCAGGGCTTTTTATGTCACAACACACATTGCTCTTGAGTGGTTAGCGGCATGTGGGGCGTGTGCACAAGGCTGTCCTGAGAGTGAAAGGAGCCCTCACCATAGATCTGTGATCCATTTGCAGCACCTGCCTTAAGTCTCTGCATTTTCCTCTACCCTCTGCCCTATGTTTTCTCCCTAACAGCTGTATTTGTTTTTTTCTATACTAAGCATTTAAAAAAAAAAAAAAACTTGAGTGAGTCTGCATGCAGACTCGTTCTTTGTTCTCATCCTCCTTGATACCCACCCAGGTGGCAGTGGACACACATTTGTGGGTAAAGGTGTAGGCTCTGGAGATGGACTGCCTGAGTTCCCGGCTTTGCCAGTCTCTAGCAGTGTAGCCCTAGGCAAGTTACTTAATCTCTCTGTGCTAGTTTCCTAGCCAGGAGGAAAGATAGGCAGATTCTCACCTCAGGGGCAACATGAGAACAGGTGGTTGCTATCTGGAGACATAAAGTGCCCATCCCACCATAAGTGCTGTCTGACTGCCTCTCTCTGCCTTTGACCCCTTTCTTAAAGTTCTTTCCTGCTGCTTTTCCAAACATTGGCCACCCTGGTTTTTCTCCTGTGTCTGAACTCTCTTGTTTTCCTTCTGTTTTTATTCTCTGACTCCTCTGTTTTTGCTCCCTAGGATGGAGGAGGTGTTAGACCTCACAGCCTCGACTCCCTCACTTCCTCTTTCTTTCTTGGACCCTGTGCTGGATGATACCAGCTCTCCACCCAGACCAGCATAACCCCAGCCCCAGCCCACACCCCCAGACACCTTCCAGACAGCCTCACCTGTCTGCATCTTTCTCTGTACCTCAGACTCAGGAGTTTCCCAGATATTTTAATGTGTGTTTTGTTTTTGTTTCAAAAGTAAGAAATGCTCATTATAGAAAATACCAAAAATTTAATAGACTAAAATACAACCTGACAGTGATCCTCCCACTACCACTAAACTTGAGCATATCTTTATTAAGCCTAGTGGTTCTCAGCCTAGGTCTAATTTCCCTGGTGAACATTTAACAATGCCTAAAGATGTTATAGATGTTTTCAGTTGTTGCTTTGAGGGCTGGGAGAGAGATGCTGCTAGTGGGCGGAGGCCGGGGATTCTGCCAAACATTTTATAATACATGGTACAGCCCCCCACAGCAAGAACTCATTCAGCCCAGTAGTGCTGAGATTGAGAAATTCTTCTTTACACTTTTGTCTCTATATATGTGCCCCAAGTAGAACAAGCTGGAACTGTTTCTCTTCTCCACCTGTGTTCTCTATTTCCATCAGTGGACCTGCCTTCTCCCTCTCCCTTACCCTACATCTGATGTGTTACCACATCTTTGGGAGCTAATCCCTCTTTTCTCCCCCAGTGTTGACACTGATGACCACTCTCCAAACTAATGAAAAGGCCTCCAACAGACCCTTCACCCCAGGTATCTTGCTTGGTGCCACCTGTGTACTTGGGAAATGTCCATAGACCTCCCACTGCTATTGAATTAATTCCATACCCGGTGGGACTAAGCTTCCTGAGGGCAGCAGTTTCCATGTCCGATTCAGCTATGTCCCTAGAACCCGACACCAAGCGCAAAGTTGGTGTTCAGTAAATCCTTGTTGAATGTGTATGGATGAATAGTTGAATGAAGACAACTCTGAAAAATTAGTCCTCATGATTCCCTCACAATCTGTCTTTGCAGATCCTTGATGAATGGTTTGGTCGGACCATCATCCGCTCCTGCACGAAACTGAGCTATGAGCATGCGCAAAGCATGATTGAAAGCCCAACTGAGAGCATCCCTGAGAAGGAGCTGCCCCCCATTTCTCCAGAGCACAGCAGCAAGGAGGTACACCAGGCTATCTTGAACCTCCATGAGATTGCAAAACAGTTACGTCAACAGCGCTTCGTGGACGGCGCACTGCGTTTGGATCAGGTCAGCATGTATTTTTTTCAGTGCAACCAGTGATCCCAATGTAGGTGAGATGCAGCATGGAAGCCTTGGGTTCTTCCTTCCTCTCCTTGCCCCAGTCGCTCCCCTAAAACAGTGTTCTCTGGGCCAGTAGCAACTAACTTTCACCCTCTGTCCAAACTCCACAGGCACATGAGGCTTAATGACATGAGCCAAAGCACAGGGTGGAGTCTGTGGGAGCAGGGGTCTCTGTGACCAAAAGCCCTAGCTACTCTGCCCTGATAAGGCTATGTCTAGTGTGTGATCCTCACCTCAGGTTTCTACCTCAAGTCCATTTTAATGGGGGCAAGAATAGAAAACATGGAAATTTAGGAGGCAGCAAGCCAGGATCTGATCCTGAGGCTTAAAAAAAGTATTTTTTCTTATCCCTCATTTTCCAGAAAGAGTTATTCATTTACAAATTCCAGATTAATATCTAAAGAAGCAGAGAAACGAGGAGATTGTAGAATGTCAGCTTAGGCAACTGTCATTTAAATCTGTTGACTTACCACGTTTGAGAGTTGGTAGCTGTTAGGATCCAGGACTTCTTTTTCCATTGCTTGTCAGTACATTACAGAGTGGAGCCTGTGTTTCATGTGATGGAATTTTTTTTCTCTTTCATCTGTATTTCTTACCCAAATTCTCCTTCCCTATACTTGGAAGTCTCCATTTCTGAAAAATGAAGTGGGCAGCAGTGCAGCTGGGATTGGCTGATGCAGCTGTTTGTCAGACTGTAGGCTCAGCTGGCCTCATGGAGACTTCTTTCTGCAAGCCCTTCAGCTGGGAGAGAGCTGAAGGACCTTCTTTTAAAGGGTTCTCTGAAGTTCTAATTTCATCCTACTTTGCAACAAACTTGTACAAATGCTTCTTTATATTTATTTATTTCTTTATTTCTTTATTTTGAGACAGAGCCTCAAGCTGCCCCCCTGGGTAGAGTGCTGTAGCATCACAGCTCACAGCAACTTCCAACTCCTGGGCTCAAGTGAGTCTCCTACCTCAGCCTCCCAAGTAGCTGGGACCACAGGCGCCCACCACAACGCCCGGCTATTTTTTGGTTGCAGCCATCATTGTTGTTTGGCGGGTCCGGGCTGGATTTGAACCCACCACCTTAGGTATATGTGGTTGGCGCCTTAGCCACTAGAGCCACAGGCGCCGAGCCTCTGTATACAAATGCTTCTTAGCAGGCATTGCGTGTAGGTGCTGCTGTGGACCTAGGAATGATCTGTCTTGCCTGTGCTAGACAGAGTCAGGGCAGCTTTTGGAGCTCTACCACTCCACCTTCCCTGACCTGGGCTCAGACAGCTTAAGCAGGCCTGTCTGTGTGAGAATGCTGATGGGGAAACAGGAGACAGGGTGCTCTGAAGAAGACAGTAGGGATGACAGAAGAGGAACTAAAGGCATTAGAGATTACAGACTATCTCCTTCCCTTCCTTCAGGGAAATCACTTGTGAAAGTGTACACATACCCTGCTTCTCACTCCCCAATAGTCTCATTGTCAAGTCCAAGGTGGCTTGACTGTTCTTGCTTCCTAGACATCTGTACTGCACTAGGCTCTTTGAAGCCTACCTTCTGTTTCTGTTTCTCATTGTACATCTATAATAAGGTCCTTCTGGCTCCCTATGCATAAACCTCTTCTTCTGCTCACTGCTTTGGGGTTGACATTCCCTGGGATCTAGCCCACCTTCCCTCTTTCTCTGTCCATGCCCCAGACTGAATGAATTCTGCTACTCTTGAGATTTTAACTACTAACTGGATGCTAATGAGCCCAAACCTGTCTCTCTAGCCCTGACCTCCCTCCCCCAGCTGCAGTCCAGCCCCACAGTCATCTCAGCCAGTGCTCATCCTTCTTCTGCAAAGCACAGTGGCCAGGCCTATGCATACCACACAGGCTTTCTAATACCTCCTTCCCCCTCTGTTGCCACCAGGACAGTGTGTGTGTTCCCAAACCTGCCTGTGCTAGTTGTACATGTTGTTGTAATTATGCAGTTTAAGTTTTAAGTAAACTGATCAAATACAAGCATAAAAAAGAGAATTCTTATTTTTTGAAACAGACAAGTTAAATGTTTGTTTTTTTTTTTTGAGACGGAGCCTCAAGCTATCCCCCTGGGTAGAGTGCCATGGTGTCACAGCTCATAGCAACCTCCAACTCCTGGGCTCAAGCGAGTCTCCTGACTCAGTCTCCCAAGTAGCTGGGACCACAGGCGCCCGCCACAACGCCTGGCCATTTTTTGGTTGCAGCCATCATTGTTATTTGGCCGGCCCAGGCTGGGGATTCGAACCCGCCACCTTAGGTGTATGTGGCTGGCGCCTTAGCGGCTTGAGCCACAGGCGCTGAGCTGACAAGTTAGATAAGGATAAATCTTTATTCAGTTGTTTAACTTACACATCTGTAAAAGATGGAAAAATCATAAAATCCAGAAAGTGTCCTATACTCAAATGGCCTTATAAACAAGTTCTCATTCTCTTTTAAAGGAACCCAAATAATAAATTATAGACAGTGAATTATTAATGTAGTTTATTCAGAAAAGACTGTGTAGAAATCCAATTAGCATAATACTTTTTTAAAAGTCTTACATGAGGAAAATTAGTGAATGAATGTACATGTATGTAAGTTAAAACAAACTATCTAGTTATATATGTATTTCTTTCTGGATTTTTTTTTTTTTTTTTGGTTTTGAGACAGAGTCTCAAGCTGTCATCCTGGGTAGAATGCCGTGGGATCATCATAGTTCACAACAACCTCCAACTGTTGGGCTCAAGTGATCCTCTTGCCTCAGTTTTTTTTTTTTTTTTGGCTGGGGCTGGGTTTGAACCCTCTACCTCCAGTATATTGGGCTGACACCCTACTCCTTTGAGCCACAGGCATTGCCCTTTTCTTTTTTTCTATTTTTGATAGAGATGGGGTCTCAATTTTTGCTCAGGCTTGTCTCAAACTCATGAGCTTAAGCAATCCACCTGCCTCGGCCTCCCAGAGTGCTGGGATTACAGGTATGAGCCACCGCGCCCAGCCCATATATCTCTTCTTTATGGTTCCCTTCTTTTCCCAACTTCTAGAATAACTAACCAACTCATTGAAGCACATTAGCTGAGAGACTTTCTGTTATGACATTTTAGAGACCTTACCACCCATCAGCTTGTTGTGAAGTTCAATAGGATTAACTATGTGAAATACTCTAAAAAGTATAAAAGACCGTTAGGAGATCCCAACTCATGTTCAGGGACAGGGTATGGTGGTTAAGATAGAAGAATGATTGCAGATTATTGGTAGATAATGATTTGCATGTCTTAGAATCCAGATTTTATTGCAGAAAATGACTTTGGATATCCTCATTGGCTCCCTCAGTTTATAAATTAGGAGGGTAAATCTCCTTGAGGTTAAATGAGTTGCTTATGTGCAAGAAATCCAAATAGCTCTTTGTTCACTTTTTCCCCATTTACACCATGCTGACTTAAGAGAGAAAAAAATTTTAAGAGGAAAAAAAATGCCCTGAAAAGTCCTAATTAGGTTCCAGTTAATTAAGGTTTGAAAATAATAGACCTGTGTCCTTGGAACTGATTCCTTGGTTCCCCAGAAAACAAGTCTGTGAACCCCAGCTTTTGAAGGAGGAGCACATCAATCTTGTGTAGCAAAGGACACTGTTGCGATCTTTTATAAATCAGCTAAATGGTCCTATTCAGAAGTCACTGCATTTGTTCTCCTTTCCTTACCGCCTGCTTTCGCCCTCACAAAAATCCATTTTTCCTTGGTGCGTGTTGAGTAACCTGCTGCTTAGAGTTGTTCTCTGATGCTTACTTTGCCTCAGTTCACTATGGCTCTGTTTTTGATGGCAACCCTGAGAAAAATATGTCCTTTTATCCTAGCTTCAACTAGAGATCAGCCTGTGAGAGAGGATACCATCTATATCTCTGAGCCCTTGGACTCAGAATAAGTCTCCTAAACCAGAAGTATTACCTTTCCAAGATGTCAGTTTACCACCATGACCTTCAGGATGCCTGAGGGTAGAGGATGTGGCTCTAGTGCTGAGTCAGGGACTCACTGGGTCAGAAGCCGTAAACTCAGAAATGCAGAGCCACTTGACCACTGGTGTTTATAGTTATCTACTGGGGCCAGAGCTGCTGAGCCACGTCTGAGATAGAGACCCCTAGCCCCAGACGTTGGAGCTGCCTGAGCTAGCGCCAGTCCCAGGGGCCACCGGTTAACAATCTGGTCTGATTACCTGTGACTACCCTACTGTTACCATATTATCAGCAAGTTCTCTCAGTACTGTGATGGGGAACAGATTGGGAAGCATGGCCTTTGAGGTAGGATTACTTACTCCAAATGTCTCTTACCTAGAGCTTGGACTCACTTCTAAAGAGGTTGAAATGACTCCTTGTTCACTGCTGAAAAAGCAAATGCAGGCACCGCAATGCTTTTTGGTTGGATAGTTTGAATAATATCTTTTCTGGTGGTTTCTTCCCATCTCCATGTTTTCTGCCATATTAATTCTGGGACTTAATATAGATGTCTATATTATTTTATTTATGTATATTTATAACATATGTCCTACTTTTTAATAGGAGGCTCCCATAACTGGGGTGTTTATAGTAAAAGTAATCATAATGGCTTATAATCAAGTCCAAATCTTGAGCTATGGGACGGGGGAACTGTGGGAAGCCCTCACTCCCTGCTTTGTTCTTGCTCGATGGCACTGACCTGGCTAGCTCACTTTGGCCTGGGGCCACACAGTTCCCTGGCTATTTTGTTTATTCAGACACAAAGTCTGCTCTCCCTACCTTCCCATCTAGGAAAGATAAGAGTGCCTGACTATGATGTGAAGACAAGGCCTCGGCCTCCTTTTCAAGTTCTCTGTCTTAGCCATTGCCTTCAGAAAGGACACCAACAAAGGTTAACATGCTAGAAGAGCCCCAACAAGAAACTATATGTACTGACAGATTCTGGTCTTTTCCTTTTCTGCCAGGTGGTGGTACTGAGAGGCAGGCCACTCTGTGTGAGAGCTTCTGTGTAGAACAGGGATAAGGTCTGCTGTCCCCTGGCAGCACAGCCCAGCAGGGGCTGGGGGTGGTGAGCAGTTCTTCCTGAGTCACTGACCTTCTGAGTCAGAGAATGTTGGAAGAAAACCTGCTATTCCCATCTTCTTAGGAAAATTCCCTTGTAGGAGCCTTACTCAGTTCACAGCTGCATCTTGTAGGACCCACTTGGCACAATTTTGAAGTCCAAACAGCAGGCCATTTCTTTGAGTGGACTTGATTTTAACGATTACCTTATTAATGGAAATTGTTTTTAAATACCCTTGGACCTGATCTGCTGTGGAATGCTGTCATATATGACCTTGACCTAGACCAGCCTTTAAATCAGGGATTGGCAGACTTTTTCCATAAAGAACCAGATAGTAAATAGTTTAGGCCTTATGGGCCACGAAGTCTGTGTCTCTGCTTCTCCGCCATTGTGCGTGAAAGCATCCAGCAGTGCTTTAAATGAATGAATATGGCTTTGCTCCAATAAAACTTTTAAGAACACTGAGATTTAATTTTCATGTCACAAAATATTATTCTTCCTTTGATTATCTTTCAACCATATAGGAATGTGAAAACCATTCTTAGCTTAGGGTCAAACAAAAGCAGGTTTGCTAACCCCTGTTCACAAGGCAGCAGGATGTTCAGCCCTATTAGCCAGTGAGTTTTAGCAGCTCATCATCACAGGGGAGCCATGCTGGGTAATGGAGAACAGTTTTTCTAGGTTAGCTCTTGGGATGGTTTCATGCAATTAAGTAAATTATTCTTTTGGTTAATACCATGCTTAGCTGGTCCAGTTGGAGGCTGGAAGTCAAGGACTGAATCAGTTCAGCACTAATTAGCCTGCAGCAAAAGAGTAGGGCTTTTCATTTCCCACCTCTGCAGGCTCTGCAGCCTCCTCTCGGCCAAGTCTCCACCCCACCAAATCCCACTCTCCCTCAAGTTTCCAGAGGTGCTGACTCTGCCTCTCAGAGGCACCCTGGAGATGAGAACTGCTCATGACAAAACATGGCTCTAAGGAAGCTACACGGCATTTCCTCCACCCTGCCCACAATGCTCAACATAGCAGCTTGTTTTGTTTCTTTTCTCCAGTACAGTTGCTTTTAGGAAATGAGCCTTGCAGCTCTGCTCTTTAACTTTTATACAAAATGTTTGGTGCAAGATGAGAAATATGGGCATATTTGTCTATGTGACTGTTCCTTGGCCTTATTATTTATGTCATCACTTAAACACATGAGTAAGCTATTGTTTAAGTGGTTGGACCAAGTGATTTTCTTGGTCATAAAGCTCTTCATTCAATGTGTCTTCAAAATGTGTTTCTGAGGTCCTGTGTGTGCTAAGTGCTAGAAATATAAAATGGAAGGAATAAGACTCAGTCCTAGTTATTTAGGAAGTTTATAGTGTAATGAAGGACCCAGAAGGCCACACAGAAAATGGGAAGTGCTGTGATCGAGCTCTGCCTGAGTGCAGTGATTGTGTTGGAGGGGACCAGCCCAGTCTCAGGAGCTCAGGGGAGACTGCTCAGCAGAGGCAGTCAGGTGCACTGGGTCTCCTAAAACACTCCAGCTAGCCAGGTAAAGGCATGCCAGTGTGGACACGGAAGGGGCAGGAGATGCCAGATTATTCTAGGACCTGTGGCATAGGGTGTGACAGACAGAACAGCTAGAGAAAGAGGCAAAGGCTAGACCTTGAAGTCTGCAAGAATGGGCCAGGGCAGCCATGGAATGATTTTAAATGAAGAAGTGACATGATTGAAAGAAAATAAAGGAAAAGAGACGAGATGAGGACCTGATCTGAGACAAGGACCATGGGGTGAGAGAAAATTATAGCTCCAAGAAAGGAAAAGAAATTGGTGAGCCTGTGACAAACTCTCGAGATCAGATGTGGAAGGGAGGGGCAGGGATGGGGGGTTGGGGATCAGAAGTCCATTGTAGGTACATAGGCTGGTACAGAACCAACCACTGACCAGGAATGACCATGGGGGGAAGTTGAGAAGAAAGGTGACGACTTCTGTTCTTAAGTCAGGTACCTCTGAGCCCTCTTCCTTTAGAAAGGAAGCTTTATATAAGATGATAAAAGTAATACATTCTCATGTTAGAAAATTTAGAAACTATAAGAGTACAAAGAAGAAATCTCTATTTTGTTTTGTTGTGTTTTGTTTTGTTTTGTTTCATTTTTTTTCAGACAGAGTCTCACTCTGTTGCCCTGGTAGAGTGCCATGGCCTCATAAGCTCACAGCAACCTCAGACACCTGGGCTAAAACGATCTCAAACTCCTGAGCTCAAGCAGTCGCCCTGCCTTAGCCTCCCAGAGTGCTAGGATTACAGGTGTGAGCCACTGCCCCAGCCCAAAGAAGAAATATTAATCACATAGTCCCATCACCCAGAAATAACCACTGCTCATATTTTGATATATTATAATTCCTTATGGATTTCCCCTTTACCACTCTGTAGCAAGAGGAAAGGGTAATTAGCATAATATATATATGATTTTTATATTCTACTCTTTGATATTACATAATGAGTGTTTTCCCATGTCATTAAAAAATCTTCTAAAACATTACAATGTTGGAGGAGCACCTGTGGTTCACAAGGGTAGGGCACTGGCCCCATATGCCAGAGGTGGCGGGTTCAAACCCAGTCCTGGCCAAAATATAAATAAATAAACATTACAATAAATAAACATTATAAATATACTCTTAAACATTTAACCATGCCCCAATTTTCAATATTTAGATTCTGATTTTTAGTACTATAAATAGCAGTGCCATGGCCATCTGTGTTATAAATTGTTAATCTAATCACTGATTATTTCCTTAGAACAATTTAGAACTATGATGATAGGGTCACTGATATGGACACGTTTAAGAAACTTGAAACATATTGCCAAATTTCCTCCTGGAGAGGTCCCAGTTTACACTCTTTCAGAAGAATGGGACTCAGGATACCTAGGATGGAAACATCATCTGTCAAGAGTCTGCCTACGAGGTGTATGTGAGGCAAACACCTACACTCGTACACATGGTTTTTCCCCCCTTCTGCCCTCTCTCTCCCCTCCCCCTTTCAAGGCAGTTCCTAAAATATCCCAGAGATTGTGGTCTTCTATTATTCATTCCTCTTTCATATTTTGTTTACTTTCATGAGCTCTTCCATACAAAGAGTTCAATGTATTATACCGTAGACCCTTCCCATTGCATTATTATTAAAATATTTATAAGGATCCTAAAATTTAAAATGACTGAAGGAGGTGTTGAAAGCATTAAACTCTTGGTAATATAGGGACTGGAGTGTGACCACTGCCCCAAACTAAAGTTTCTTCCTCTCATTAGAATCTTTAAAGAAGCCCATTGTGTTTAAAATGGTACTGAGAACTATTGGTGCAGTCTCTGATCCCAGAGAGCATTTGTAACTTCACTGGTCTTTTCTGTAGCTGTTGCCTCCTGTGTATAATAGCTTTCAGGCATTGTTTGAGTTAGGCTGAGATGGATAATTATAAGGAAATCCGGTAGAATTAAGACCTAGAAAACAAGAGTTGCTCTATGTAATCTGTGTCCTCATAAGAATTGCTACACTTCTCTTCAGGGTAAAGACAAATAGTGCAGGAAGGCTTCTGCTAGAAGCTCAGAGCTTCCATTTAAATGTGCTCAAATCAGTGAGGCTTGGAGAATGTTATTAGCCAGCTAGATTTTCCTCTTTTTCTACTTACCAATTTTATAATAATCATATTAGAAAAGTTTCATTTAAATTTATTTATCTCATTTATAAAATAAATCCAGAGCAAGAATCTATGCTCTCTTGAGCTATTCAGCACTGACACTATCTAGGATGGCCTCTGTGGAAGATGGTGGGGAGGAAGGAGCCCCAGGGAACAAATTGCATTCCTGGGCTTTGGGGAGAGTATATTAGCACTGTCATGGAGTGCTGGAATCTTCTTTGAAAGAGCAAGAGAAAGAAACAAAGATTGATTTCTTTATTACTCTTTGATTTCATATGACAGCAAGGACAACAGTTCATATTGATGGATCCCAAGGCATGGACAAGAGACAAACTTGAGGGCCAGGTGTGGTGGCTTATACCTATAATCCTGGCACTCTGGGAGGCCGAGGTGAAAGAATCCCTTGAACTTGGGAGTTGGAGACCAGAGACCAGACTGAGCAAGAGCCAGACCCTGTCCTAGAAAGAAAAAAGTAGCTGGGTGTTGTGGCAGATGCCTATAGTCCCAGCTACTCAGGAGGCTGAGGCAAGAGGATCACTTGAGCCCAGGAGTTTGAGGTTATACTGAGCTGTGATGATAATACTACACTCTACCCAGGGTGACAGAGTGAGACTCCATCTTAAAAAAAAGAGAGAGAGAGAAAGAGAGGCAAGCTTGAAAACTTGACCTAGTTATACATAAGTAATACTAATTATAGCCACTTATGTGAGCTGATCACTGTTTGTGGCTTGTTAAAAAATACACATAAAAACTAATGTATATTATTACATGTCCCATTAACTCTACTGAGCAGCTTGTCATTATAACCCTGAACTCTTCATATGCTTGCCTTCCTGTGGGCATATCATGTAGTCATTTACTCATAATTTTCAAAAATTAGAAGAAATATGGGAATATCCTAGAAGTTATTAAAAATACAGACTCAGACATAATCTCTGGACCCTGGCTGGAGGGGCACTTCCTGAGTTCTGTCGCATCACATATGCTGCTCACAGTTGAGGCAGCAAAAGACAAAGTGCCCCTGAAATTGCTTCATCAGTTTGAGGGGAGAAGTAGAGGAACCATGTACTTTCATGGAGTTACTTGAGACAGGACTGGGAGAGTCCCAACCTGCTGGTTCTTGGGTGGGATCGGATGACAGAAGGAAGGCTGAAAGCCTCACTGTGACAAGTGAGAGAGCTGAAAGGCACAGAGTGCCCTGTGACACTGATAGATTTGTCCTATCACACTCCTCCCTGAGTTCTAAACCCACTGAAAAAAAAAAAATTGTCTATTATTGGTACAGTTTGGAGTAAGAAGGGCAGCTTAAGTGGGTTCCGGCATTTGGAACAGCTCAGAAGTGATTAGTAAAAAAAGAAACTTTGATGGGAGCGATCAGTGAGAATGGAGGGTAGCCCCAGAGAGGGAGCTGTGCGCTGTGTGTGCACGGCTGGGCATTCTCGGGATGGCCCTGTCAACACACCACATGCCAGGAGTACCAGTAGCTGACGCTCCTGCTTTTGGTCAGAATAGCCAGTGCAGATCCTCAGCAGAATTCCCAAGATGGCTTTCTAAATACCTTGGAAAGGAAACTTGATTGCTACCCCACTGTCAGGAGCTTAGCACTTGCCTTCTGATTCTTTTTGCTTGCCTACATTCAGGTTAGCATCCTATAGATAGAAAAAGGCCCACCCCCACCCTACTCCCTGCACCCCCTGTCCCATAGCCTCTTGGTTTGCCTTCCAGGAGCTTGAAGATTGAAACTTGAAATCTCATTGCAGAGAGGTTTGCATTTGCCATCCCCTGCTTCTCCCAGGAAGGGCCTGCCCATTCATTCCTCCTTGGGGAAATTTATACCTAAACCTGTTTTTTATCACATTGTCATTTTCCATTGCTTTCCTTCTTAGAGAAGTGACTGTGAGTTCCCTAAAAATAAAGACACTTTCTTATTCTCTTATTCACCTTTTAACCCAGGCCACCGCTTTTTTTTAACAGGTTTTTAAACAGGTGTTTCAAAGTCTTTATACATCACTATACATATTGGTCTTTTTAAAAAAGGCAGTGGTAACTGTGGTCAGGAGAGGGGACTGTAGCCCTAGAAGAGAGGTGCGTGTATATAAGAGAATTAGACATATATTATGAACAGAACGCTTCTTTCCCCCATCATCCCCCCACCATGTGAATAAAAGGGTTGGGTGTTTGACTACTTGCAGGGCATCCAGTGTTCAGATAGAACAAGGTGTAATGAAGACTTTCTCAAGGTAGAGCTGCCTGGATAAGTGTGAGGAGCCAGGAAACTATAGCAGCCCAGGGCAGGGCTTCTGAGGCATCCTGAGCACTTTTGTGTTCACCTCTCAGACCAAGTTGTGTCCCCTTTAGGAGAGCCTGGCCAAGGGCTCTCCAGGGGAAGGCAAAGAGAACCCCAGTGTGCTACCCGAGGAAGACAGATGCTGATCTGCTGGCATGGAAAGATGGGGAGGCACCAAATCTCAGGAAGATTTTCTGTGGGATGAGCTCACATCAGCTGCTACTTCCCATGATGGGGGTGGAAATGATGTGTGATCAAGGTAGGATCTCCAGTCTAATGCTCCCTCTGAAAAATTCTGATCAGAGCCTGGTTTTGCTTTTAATGGAAGTGATTTCTGTGTTAATTGCTGCTGTTCCAAGAGAAGAAGATAACTCTCATCCCAGTCAAAGTTTAAAGTGTGCCTGAATGACTCAAACTTACATCCTTGGCACTTCCAGGGGACAGTGAACTGAGACAAAGGGCTCTCACACTGACCAGATGATACATAAGGAACTTCAGGGGGCTGAGCAGAGCCCCTGCCAGTGCCCCTGTTCCTCTCAGAGATGCCATTCTCTCAAGTTAGTGGCCTTGACAGATGGAACAGAATTTGGCTCCTCCAGGCCCTTGTCTTTTGGGTAATTATACTCATAATTAGGAAGCACTTGGACTCTCCCCTTTCTATTCACAGGACATAATGCACGTCCTTGCCCTGCCCCCATGTCACACCCCACGTCACTGGAACGTGAGCCAAACAACTACATAGGAAACATGGAATTCTTTGACGTTAGTAAACCTGCATTGGAGAAAGGGAATCCTTGCAGCTGATCCTTAGATTTCAACCATGACTGCTTCTTGGGGCAGGCCCAGTTAATTTAGAGTTTTATTGTGCAGTGAGCTGAGGGCTCTGCTGCTAAGGCCAAAATCCTTCTGTTCTCTTAGCTGCCTGTCCTAATCTCCACTGCCAGACCGCATTCCCCTGAATGCTGCCTTTACCTTGCCACTCAGGAGCCTGTTATCTTCTGAATTGAATGTCATAGACCAAAAAGATTTCCAAAAGTATTTTGGGGAACAAGATATAATAGGATTGCTGGCTTTTTATTTGACTCTTTAAAAAGTCAAATATCATCCACTGTCTCCATTACTTTATTTATTTATTTAGAGACAGAGTCTTTCTGTGTCACCGTAGATAGATTAGATAGATTGCCATGGCAGCATAGCTCACAGCAGCCTCAAACTCTTGGGCTCAAGTGATCCTCTTACCTCAGCCTCCAAGTAGCTGGGACTATAGGTGCTTGCCATGATGCCTAGCCAGTTTTTCTATTTTTAATAGAGATGGGGTCTCACTCTTGTTCAGGCTGGTCTCGAACTCCTGAGCTCAAGTAATCTACCCAGCTTGGCATCCCAGAGTGCTGGGATTACAGGCGTGAGCCACCAGGCCTGGCTGCCATTATTTTATAAATGAATACATTTTAGTACCAAAACAAAGGAAATACCTAAATTCATATGCAGTCTTTTTTTTGTCTCTCTTTTTTTTTTTTTTTTTAGACAGAATCTCATCACTCTGTGGCCCTGGGTAGAATACTGTGATGTCATCACAGCTCACAGCAACCTCAACCTTTTGGGTTCAAGCAGTCCTCTTGCCTCAGTTTTTTTCTTTTTAGTAGAGACAGGGTCACACTCTTATTCAGGCTGGACTTGAACTCCTGAGCTCAGGCAATCCACCTGCCTCAGCCTCCCGGAGTGCTGTGATTACAGGTATAAGCCACTGTGCTGGGCCAGAGCATCTTTTATATTGACTTAGCTGACCTTTGTGGAAAGCCCACCCAATTGTCTCATGCTCTTACTGTGTTTCATCTCAGACAAGTCTGCAATAACTACTGGACTCCTGCATTAGATCCCAGCACCTCCTGTCTTTGGAGACCCTCTGTTATGCAGCCTGGCTTGGGTAAACCCTACTTCACACTAACCCCTGACCTTCTTCCTTCTTCCTGCCCTGCCTTTGCAGAGCCTGGGCTTCCACTTGCTCCCCCTACTCCCCCCAGAAGCCTGTTCCAAACAGACTTCCTCCTTCTAATGGCTTTGGCCTCCTTCCCTATCTCTCTTCCCCGAGATACCTGATACAGAACGTCATAGGTTTTCATTCTTTTTCGTTTTGTAGTTTTCTTTATTTCCTTTCCATTCTTCCCCTGCCTGAGTTCTTGATGGTACCTACATAGAAGGCATATACTTTGCTATTGCTTCGTTCTCCCCCATACCTTAGTTCTGGGCATAGAGAGGCATGTGGTACTTCACTGAGCGCTTTCTATGCTAGTTCAAAGTGATCTGGATGTCACCCCTGAGGTTCATGAGTGCTGAAGGACACTGCTAGGCTACACGCCTATTTTAAGTGACATATGGCAATCACTTCTAATGAAAGAGAATGTAAGAGTTTAAAATTATTTTATAACTGTAAAATATTCCTTTCTATTTGTCTTTTTAACTATCCACATATTTTTATGAATATATCTACCAGGTACAAAGTGCTCTGCTAGGTACTGGGGACACAGAGAAGATTAGAACATGTTCCCGTCCAAAGGAAAAAAAAACAAATAAAACAATGGCACGTGGGGAAAGTCTGGATAACGTATTGTGCTTGGGCCATGTGGAAGTGGCCACTTGAGTATTACACATAAGAGAACCAGCTGTGGTTTGAAGGTGCCGCTTTCAAAGTTGATTAGAAACATGGATACTCTGTTTAAAAGTTTTCTTTTGTATAAAATGGAAATGAGCAATTTGTTATTTAGAATATAATACTAGAAATGCTGAATACAGATTAGAAATTATTTAATGTCCCCTTGAAAAAGGAAATTTGCCAGAATGGAAAGAGATGAGGGCAACAACCAGGGAGGGAATCCCAGCAAGTTTCTTTCTGTCTTTCTTTCTTTTTTTTTTTTTTTTTTTTTTTTTGAGACACAGTCTCACTATGTCACCCTCAGTAGAGTACCATGTTATCATAGCTTAGAGTACCATGTTATCATAGCTCAAAGCAACCTCAAACTCTTGGGCTCAAGTGATTCTCTTGCCTCAGCCTCTGAAGCTGCTAGGACTATAGGCGCCCACCACAACGCCCGGCTATTTTTTGTTGCAATTGTCATTGTTGATTAGCTGGCCTGGGTGGGGTTTGAACCTGCCAACTTTGGTGTATGTGGCTGGCACTGTAACCACTGTGTTAGGGGCCTCAAGCCCCAGCAAGTTTCTTGTCTGCTTGTCAGCATTAAGGTCAGAGTCTTCAAAATAAGATGTGCTAAATGACAGCACATTTGAACAGCATCCTTCAGAATCATTCTTTTTTTTTTTTTTTTCCCCCAGTTTTTGGCCAGGCCTGGGTTTGAACCCACCACCTCTGGCATGTGGGACCAGCACTCTACTCCTTTGAACCACAGGTGCTGCACAGGAATGCATTCTTAAAATTACTAGATTTAAGGAAATTAACATTTTCTGTGCTACTTTTCTCTTTGTTATCATCTTTAGTACCTCTTCTTGCTTTATTATAAAAGTAATATTTGTTTATTTTATAAAACTTTAGAAATTAACATAAAATAGCTATTAGTTATATATTGTCTAGTAATAACATTTGTCTGTGTATCCTAAAGAGTATATATTTTTAAAGTTTTAGACTTTTAGATTGCGATACTTTGTCACTTAACACCAGGGATATGTTCTAAGAAATGCATCATTAGGCAGGTTTTATCATGGGGAATATCATAGGGTATATACCTGGGTGGTCTGCCCTATTGCTGCTAGGCTACACGCCTGTAAAGTATTTTACTGTACCAAACATGGTAAACAATTGGAATATAATGCTCAGTATAATTTGTGTACTTGAACATAGAAAAGTTGCAGTGAAAACATGGTACTATGATCTTATGGAACCACCATCAAATATGGTGTCCATCACTGACTATAACCTTGTTATGTGGCACATGACTGTATTGCCCAGAAGGGTTTAGACTAATTTAGGCTTTCCCCAGAAGGAAGCAATAGTGCATTGTCACTGCTTCTCACCAAATTCAGAGTCTGTGGACTTTGTTTTAATCTTTGTTAAAATGATAGGTTGGAAATTGTGTTTTATTGCTATTTTAACTTGCATTTGTTTTTGTTTTTTGGGTTTTTTTTTTGAGACAGAGCCTCAAAGCTGTCCCCCTGGGTAGAGTGCTGTGGCATTACAGCTCATAGCAACCTCCAAATCCTGGGCTCAAGCGAGTCTCCTACCTCAGCCTCCCAAGTAACTGGGACCACAGGTGCCCACCACAACAACTGGCTATTTTTTTGGTTGCAGCTGTCATTGTTGTTTGGCGGGCCCAGGCTGGATTCGAACCTGCCACCTTAGGTGTATGTGGCTGGCGCCTTAGCCACTTGAGCCACAGGCGCCAAGCCATTGACTTGTATTTGTTTTCCTGCTCATGGGCTCCATCAACTCTTTAGTTCTCTCTGCCATTTCTATGAAAGGGCAGATATTTTTTATACTATTACTAACATCTCATATCCCCATAAGCACTAGTCCCATCAGCCCCATTTAGCCAGATTCACATTTTTTCCTACTGAGGTATTACCATGTGCAATAAAATTCTTCCTTCTTAGTGTCCACTTTTACAGACTGCACACACAGTCATGTAACCACAATTAAGATATAACAGGCCAGGTGTGGTGGTTCACACCTGTAATCCTAGCACTCTGGTAGGCTGAGGCAGGTATATGGCTTGAACTCAGAAGTTTGAGACCAGCCCAAGCAAGAGTGAGACCCAGTCCCTAATAATAATAGAAAAACTAACCAGGCATCGTGGCAGGCACCTGTAGTCCTGGCTACTCTAGAGGCTGAGGCAAGAAGATCGCCTGAGCCAGAGAGTTTGAGCTGTGAGCTATGATGCAATGGCACTCTACCTAGGGTGACAAAGTGAGACTTTTTCTCAAAGAAAAAAAAGACATAACAATTGTATTATCAGAGAATACTCCCATGTACCCCTTGTAGTCACCCCTCAGCCCTTAGCCTCTGGAAACCACTAACCTGTTTTCTGTCTCTGGAGTCTCGACCTTTCCAGAATGGCATACAAATGGAATCATTCAGTTGGTAGCATCTTAAGTCTAGCTTCTTTCCCTTAGTGTGAACAAGGCACTTGAGCTCTATCCATGTTGCTGAGTGCCCCAGCAGTCATTCGCAGTCATTCCCTTCTGTTTCCGAGTAGTATTCTATTGTATGGATATACCAAGCTTGTGTGTCATTTACCACTTGAAAGATATTTGGGTTGTTTCCAGTATTTGGCAGTATGAATAATGCTACATTTGCCTACGGGCTTTTGTATGCCTATTAAGTTTTCATTTCACTGGGGGCAGCACCTGTGGCTCAAGGAGTAGGGGCCTGGCCCCATATGCCAGAGGTGGTGGGTTCAAACCCAGCCCCGGCCAAAAACCGCAAAAAAAAAAAAGTTTTCATTTCACTTAGGTGAATATCTAGGAGTAGGATTACTGGGTTACATGGTAAGTGTATGCAGAGTGTGCCCAAAAAATGTATACACATTTTAAGAAAGAAAAATGCTGTATTAAAATTATAATGTTTATCATGCTTGACTTCCGCAATTGCAAGAGATACAAGATGCAAGATAACAAATGTTATCAGTATATATTGAGAATTACAATTTTAATACAGTTTTCTCCTTTCTTGAAATGTGTATATTTTTTTTGGCACACTCTGTATCTAACGTTATAAAAAACTGCCAGTTTTCCACAGAGGCTTTGCCACTGTGCACTCTCACCAGCAGTGTGTGAGAGTTCTGTTCCTTATGTGCTTGTCAACACTTGCTATTGGCAGTTTTTTGTTCATTGTGTTTCTTCAGCCATGCTAATAGGTGTGTTGTGGTTTTAACCTAAATTTCTATAATGGCTAATGACATTGAGCTTCTGTTCATGTGCATATATGCTGTCTGCATATCTTCTTTGGTGAAGTACCTGTTCACATCTTTTGCCCATTTTTTAACTGGATTTTTTTGATTTCTTAGTACTGAGTTTTGAGAGTTCTTTTTATATTATAAATACAAACCCTTTACCAAATATGCAATTTATAAATATTTTCTTCCGGTCTTTGGCTTGTCTTTTTATATTCTTATCTTTTCATTCTTTCTGGTTTATCTTTTCATCCTCCTTTATGTTTCTCATTTTGTTGAAATGGAGTTTATCAAATTTTTCTTTTATGGATTATGCTCTTGGTATCATAACTAAAGAAATCTTTGATGAACCCAGTGTCACAAAGATTTTCTCCTGTGTTTTCTTCTGGAAGTTTCTTAATTTTATATTTATATTTAGTTTCTCCCTTCCTTTTTAAACACTTATTTCCCAGGCGCTGAAGTTTCTTTTTGAAAACACTCCCTGCAACAGAGTCAGATGCACATTGAGTGGATTTGGGACAGAGTCAGTCCTGGGAGCCTTGCCAGGCACAGGGCCCTCCAGAAGCCATCTGAAAGGGAGGTGTATATCTCAGAAGTTGCCCCAGGAATGGCTTTTAAATGGATACAGGGTTTTCTGGCTTAAGACTTGGCATCAAATTACAGAGAAGATTGTATCTTTTGAAAGGAGGATACAGGATGATAAGAGAAAAACTCTAAACTTTCTAGATAAATCCTTCTTACTATTGCACAAAGTTAGAATGGTAATTGGTGCCAAACACAGGACTTTGCCGATTACATGCAAACACCCATGTCAGTGACTCACCCAATCATGCTTTAATCTCATAACTGAGAGGCTTTTAAAAATTATAGTCAACAAGGCAGCTTGCTAGTTATGACAACCCTTGGAATTGGGTTTTCCTCAGAACAGCTGGAGTGTAATGTGGTGGGAAGAAAGCCTGTGGGTGAGAGGCCAAGGACTGCTTGCCTGGGAAGGATGTGCAGCTAATGTTTGATAGAAATCTGTGAAATGACCAACTCCAGCCAAGCTAAGTAGAGGCCTGCCATCTTTCATCCATGGGAAAATACACTGCAGCCAAACTATTCAGAAAACAACACTGATAATCAGTTTTGTGTCAGTCACAGCAAGGCAGATAGGCCACAGCCCTATCTTCAAGAAACTCATGGTCCAGAATGTGATCCAAAGCAGGAGCTCATGAAAGTTCCTGTAAAGGAGGGCAGTGGAGGGCGGATTGGAAATGGCTTATCCAAGAGTGTTCCAGGTGGAGCGTTGTGGTGGTCTGGTATGTTCTAGAATATGCAGGCTGATGGCTGTGTCATTGGAAGGGCTCTCAGTGGTGTTGGGAGATGCTACTAGAGAGTAACCAGTGCTGATCTGGAGGAACTTACTTATTTGGCCTTGAAATATGAGTGTTTTCTTGAATTCTACTATTAAAGCATTTTACATGCAAGAGTGATGGACTGGGATCTTCTTTTTAGAAAGATCTTATTGGCATCTCTGTGGAAGGGGTGAAGGTGTGGGCATCAAGAAACCAGTGAAATGGCTCTAGCAGTTGTGCAGGTGAGCCTCTAGTCCCCACTGCTGCCCAAAGGGAAGGATGAGGAAGTGGGGTTAGAGCCAAGGAGAGGGCACCTGGGTACTCCTGGGTTTCTGACTGGGCAGCTGGGTGGATATGGAACTACCCAGGAGTGTCCCTGCCACCATCACCTGGGAAGAAGAGCAGGCATCAGCTGGGGACCCTCCAAGCTTGAGGTTCATTGAGCCATCAGTTAAAAACTCACGAGACAGCCAGGCCTGGAAGTCTGGTGCTCCCTTCCTGCCCTGCCCTGCCCTGCTCTGCCACAGGCCACTGCCTCTGTTGGAGTGGAAGCATCAGGACTGCTCACATCAGCCAGACGACTAGCATCCAACATGAAGTCTTGGTAGTGAGGCTGAGGGAAGTCACACAGGCCCTACAATTGGCACATCATGAACGCTTCCATCCCCCACCACAAGCCCAGACACTGGCTAGGAACTAGGGGAAACCAGCCATCATTCCTCCTTGCTTGTTCCCCTCCTTTCTTACCTCCTGCTCTCTCTCCTCCCAGCTGAGCCCTTCCCATTTATTTAAAAAAAGAAGTGAATTCACTCCCAGTCCTTTTGAAACCCAACATGTCAGTGATAGATGAGAGGGTATTCTATAACTTCAAAGGAGAAAAATTGAGTGAGTGAATGCGGGCCAGGGAAGTTGAAAAGTCTGAGGGAACAGGAGACACATGGGGTGACCCCGCCATCAGGAGGAGTGCCCTCCATCCCACCCCTGCTGGTGCCATGCAGAGGCTTAGACAATGCCACTTTCAATAAATCATGAAGGATCCTGAATGCCTGGTTTTGTCCCATTTTCAATGGGCCTTGAGCACGTTGCTTAGATGTAGCCAGCCATTTGTGCTGAGTTCCCAGCTACTCAAAGGCTCAAAGTTGAGTGCTCTCTCAGCTATATAATGGAGTCTTTGCATGTGTGATTTTGGGGGAGATTTTTTTCAGATTTCCATAGCTAGTCATAGTAAAGGTGACCTCGTGAGTAGTGCAGGCCATTGTCCGCTTCTCACATGCAGCCTTTTAGTGAGGCGGAGCTTTGTAGAGTACCCACGCAGCACCTAATTCAATCACATCTGACCCCTGCCTCTCTTTGGCACTGCCCCCTTCTCTGTGCTCAGTATGCTCCTGGGGGCCTCGGCACAAACCCAGCTTCTCTAGGGCCTGTGGCTATGTGGAGAGCACTGGGGCATTTTCCCCACTTTCAGAATTCAAGGCCCCCTAGTGAACCTGGAGCGGTGGTGGCTGCTTGTTCTCATGAGGCCATGCACACGAAGACATTGGAAGTGCCTTTTAAGAGTCCCTAAGTTGTTTCCACACTAGAGTCTTGGGAAGAAATGGGAAGAATAACCTGAGGTCATTTAAAGGCTGGCTTGGTCATTTCCTTAATAGTCTGTGACCATTAACAGCCCTATTTTCTATAAAGAAACGCTTTTCATTGATAATAACAAACAGAATTTATTGAGCGGCTGCTATTTGCCAAGTGCTTCCATGTGTTGCTTCATTTCATCCTTAAGCCTTAAACCCATTCTTCCAGATGGGAAAACTGAGACTTGTATCAAAGTAACTTGTCAGAAATCACATAGCTAGAAGTGGCAAAACTAGGATAGAAACGTTTCTTATTCTGCTTAAGTTTTCATTTCTCTTGGGGGATATTGATGTTATTTTCATATCCTCCTACAAATGTAAAAAATGTATCAACTTCTGATGTTAGGATAATTTTGAAGAGCCATTTAAGATATTCATTTAGATAACATTCTCAAAATGACAGAAAAGGAGAACAGATGGGTAGTGGCCAGGAGTTAGGGATGGTAGGGGACAGGAAGGTGGCCTGAGGGAGGTCTTTGTAGGAAGGGAACTGTCTGTATCTAGATTGCCATGAATCTGTGTGTGTGAACAAAACGGTATAAAATTAGACACACATCATGCCAGTGTCAGCTCCCTGGGTTTCATATCATACTATATATTAAGGTGTAACCTTTGGTAGAAATTGGGTGACAGGTACATGGAACCTCTCTGTACTATCTTTGCAATTTTTGTGACTCTATAATAACCTCCCAATAAAAAGTGGTTTTTTGTGTTTTTTAATTCTTCTGTATAGGACACCAGCATTGCCCTTGAGAAATGACTGGATCTCAGCTCAGGCACTGCTTGGTATCAGAAAGCTGCTGCAGGTGGCCTAGGAGGGGGCCACAAAGTAGAAGAGGATCCAGGTTTTAATGCCTATCAGACATCAGCTGAAGCTCTCTTTTCTTGTGGAAGAGTCAGGGCCCATGGTCTCAAGACCCAAGGACTACAATTATCTCACTCAGCCCCTGTGAGTCCCCAGGTTCCCAGCCATAAGGTCAGAGTGGTAACCGCACCCACCCCATGAGGCTGCTGGGAGAATCCTGCAAGAGAACGTACTGATGTACTTAGCACTATTTTTGATACCGTCATCAATAGTATTATGTTACTGTTCCCAAGGCCTACTCACCACTTGGTAGTCAGACCAGTCTCTTATATATTCATGGAACACTGAATATTCATTCTCATTTCTCTGTTTTTGTCATTTTTTTTTCCTTCAACAATTATTTATTGATCACGTACTTTTTCAAAAACCTTGGAAGGTTCTGGGGATATAGTGATGCGTAGTGTCTATCCTAGGGGAGCTAAAGTTCTTGTCTTTTCCCCATCATCTGGAATCTCTCCCTCTTGCATCTTTTAAATCTGTGCTGTCCTGCAAGGCTCACCTCAGGCCTCATCTGTACTGGCAGGCCACTCAACCAGATCCTTCTCTGAGCCTCCCATGGTACTAGCACAGTACTGAGCACCCCAGAGACCATGTTGACCAAGTGCTTGCTCTGGACTTGTGAAATGGAGAGGCAGAGGAACCTTAAACAATAGCTTCTTCCCCCTCCCGCCACCTTTTTTTTTTTTTTTTTTTTTTGAGACAGAATCTCACTGTCACCCCAGGTAGAGTGCAAGTGTATCATCATAGCTCATTGCAACCTCAAACTCCTGGGCTCCAATGATTCTCCTAATCTCAGCCTCTTGAGTAGCTGGGACTAGATGCACCTGCTACCATACCTGGCTCATTTTTTTATTTTTAGTAGAGACAGAGTCTCACTCTTGCTCAGGCTGGTCTCGAACTCCTGAGCTCAAGCAATCCTCCCGCCTCAGCCTTCCAGAGTAGTAGGATCACAGGCATGAGCTACTATATTCAGCTTTTTTAGGCTTTCTTTTCTTTTTTCTTTTTTTTTGAGACAGAGTCTCACTATGTCACCCTCAGTAGAGTTTGGTAGTGTCACAGCTCACAGCAACCTCAAACTCTTTGGGTTTGAGAGATTGTCTTCCCTCAGCCTCCCAAGTAGCTGGGACTACAGGCGCCCACCACAATGACCAGCTAGTTTTTTTGTTGCAGTTGTCATTGATGTTTTAGCTGGCCCAGGCTGGATTCAAACCTGCCACCCTCAGTGCATGTGGTCAGCACCATAACCACTGTGCTACGGGCACTGCCTGAGGCTTTCATTTTACAAGTGAAGTCATGGATAGGGGCCCATGATCTAAGGAACAAAATTGGCTATATGAGTCCCAACCGATTTTTTCCGTAGGATAACAATAGTTCCTGTATTGATCTTAACTTTCTATTGTTGCTGATGTTTTTATTCCTAGTATCCAATGTTTTGACTAGCTAACATTTCCTCTTTTAGCCTTAAGGAAACCCTGACAGTGAGAAGCCCTCGGCTCTAGTTCTTGTCTTATAACTACCTTTCTATGTGACTGAGCCATGTCAACCAGAGGATAAGTTCATTGAATTGAAAAGGTGAGGTCATCTTATCTCTCTCCCTCTCACTTGCTCCCCCTGAGTGGGCATACCTAGCACCTTCAGCCTCCAAGCATGACACTACCTCTGGCAGGTCTCCCACCCAGGTGTCCCCTTCCTCTAGTCCAGCCTCTCCACCTGCAACTGGGTAGGTCAGTCTGCTCAGCCTCTGTTGTCTTAAATTGAAGGGGCATAAGAAGGCCCCCACCTTATTCTTCTGTAATGCCTTTGCCACTGAGCCTTGAGAAGGCTAACATCCTGAATGTCATTTGCTGTCCTGTGTCTGTTAGGATCTAGAGGAAGAGAGAGGTAAATTTTGGAGCTCCCAGTACCCCTGTCTTTGGGAGAAGAAATAGCAAATATGGTCCAGTACAAAGCGCCAGACTTTAGAGTCATATGATTTGGGTTCTGTTTCCAGGTTGACAAAGCATTCCCTGACCTTGGACAGGCAAGTTACTTAATCCCTCTGAGCCTCTGTTTCCTCACCTTTAAAATAGAAGCAGTAGTACCTGGACATGTGATGTTTTTGGCACAGTGTCTGGTTGAACATGGAACCTGTGACTGCTACTGTTTAGTGCAGGACCCTGCATCACCTTAGTTTTAAGCCTTATTTGGTAAAGACTTTGTGGGGGGTCATAAAGAGTAATCAATTGGGATTTCTCCCCTGGAACTTACAATCTAATTGGGACAATATGATAATTAAATACACAGCTAGAGAGACATGTTCCAACTTGAGAATAAAAGAGAAGAATCAGACCGTGATACAAGCAATTTTCTTGTATCCGGACTGTCAGAAGCCAGCCTTCTTGCCATGCTCTGACAGGTTCGTGTGGCCTCTTATTCTCTAAGCAGAGATTACTAGACAAGTTGTTACTGGTGCTTAAGTGCTGGGCAGCTTCCATGTTGGAGCACATCTGCCAACCGGCAAGGCCTTGGAAGCTTCCCTTTTGAGTAGTGAGCTTGGTCTAGAGGTGCAAAGCCTCCTGACACTGCGGCAGTCTCGGCAGCCCTGGAGCTGGCATCACCAGGGGGTGAAATCGGGGCTTCCCTGTGATAGAAGACCCTTTGTCGGCACAGCCACAGCAGCTGTGGGTTGTGGAGCATTGCGTCCTCCTGCTTGGCTCTAGGTGCCTGCAGGTAGGAAGTGGCTTCCCAAAAACTGCTCAGGTGAGGAAATCAGACTGTACTATTGTGGAAATTCTTCAAGTGATAGAAGGAACATGTTTGAAAATGTTGAATCCCTATCAGCTTGTTCCAGGGAATCATGTTTTAAATTTTTGATCTCAACTCATTATCAGGAATAATCTCCGGCCTTACTACATCGGGAACATTATTGAGTGTTTGCTACAGGCAGGCACTGTTCTGATGTGGTTTTCCTCATTTAATTTTCACAGCCACTCCGTGAAGTAGATAGTGTTATCATCTCCTTTTTACATTAGAGGGACTGAGGTATGAAGAGATAAAATGACTTGCACAGCTAATAGGAAATGAAGCCAGGATTCAACACCAGACAGCCTGAAGAGACAGTACTCTCCTGGTCCTCTGAGGGGCCTCACGTTGTTGGTTGTTCATATAGGTCTGTGTGCTTACCAGCAGAGCAAGTTCCTTCCTCGCCTCACAAGGTCTGCATCCCAGGGAGGAAAGTGAAAGCAAAAGCAGCATAACTCTTGGAATTCTAGAAAGAAAACTTGTCTAATGGGCAGAAAGTTAGATTAGAGCAGTGGTCCCCAACCATTTTGGCACCAGGGACCTGTTTCATGGAAGAAAATTTTTCCACAGACTGGCAGATGTGGGGGAGTTGTGTGGGGAGGATGGTTTGGGGTTAATTAAAGTGTATTACATTTATTGTGCACTATTTCTATTATTATTACATTATAATATATAATGAAATAATTCCACAACTCACCATAATGCAGAATCAGTGGGAGCCCAGAGCTTATTTTCCTGGAACTAGACAGTCCCATCTGGGGGTGACAGTGACATCCTAAGTGTGTTGTCTGTGTCCTCAACTCCACCTCAGATCATCAGGCATCAGATTTTCATAAGGAGCATGCAACCTAGATCCCTCACATGCCAGTTTACAATGGAGTTCATGCTCCTGTGAGAATCTAGTGCCACTGCTGATCTCATGAGTGGAGCTCAGATGATGATGTGAGCAGTGAGGAACAGCGGTAAACACAGATGAAGCTTTACTGCTTGCCTGTTGCCTATTTCCTGCTGTGCGGCCCAATTCCTAACAGGCCACAGCAGGTACTAGGAGTTGGGGACTGCAGAACTAGAAGATCTAGGCTCGGGTAGAAATTAGATTTTGAGAGTCTGACTAGTCCCTGAGTTCCAGGTCTGGAGCTCCTAGAAAGCTTATATATGGGGGTCAAAGGGAAAGCACATTTTTGCTTGATGAAAATGTTCCCCTAATATTGTTGGGCAACTTATTTTTTAACATTTAAATTATGTCTAGGTTTTTGTGATTTTCAACTATGTGAGATTATGTAAGGATTCCCTATAACTGAAGCTAATTTTTCATAGCACAACAAATAGAAAGTTTGTTCATTTTCCTTCTTAATGGATCCTGGCCCTTTCTAATTACCCTCCATTTGACCTTTGCATTTCATTTTAACTGTAACCTTCTGTTTGCATTGTCTTTACACTTCACAGTACCCATGTATTCTTTGGTCATTTCTGTTTTGAGACAGGATCTCGTTCTGTTCCCAGGCTGGAATACAGTAGTGTCACCACAGCTGTCCAACTTCTGGGCTCAAGTGATCCTACCCTCTCTGCCTCCCAAGTAGCTGGGTCTCCCAGTGCACACCACCACACCCAGCTAATTTTTCTATTTATTGTAAAGACAGGGTCTCACTGTGTTGCCCAGTCATGATGTTTTTTTGGTTTTTACCACAGTTAGAACTGCATCTCTTAGATTGATGTGTTATTCTATAAAGAAACAGGCTACTTAAGACTAAAGTAATTCTCTTAATTGGGAATGGGAACCTCAGGTAACCCAAAGTATAGACCCCATAGGTGTCCCTTCCAGGTTATTTGGACTAGTCTGTTAAGCACTGTCAGGGCATTTTGTGGCTAGATGGTGGTAGAGAGTGGGTGACTCTCTTGCCAGAGGTACTACTAAGGCCTCTGCTGCAGGTTGAAGCCAAGTTGCAGGAGCAGGGAAGCAGCTGGTGGGGGAGGGAGATAGATTGGCTGCTCCAGGACTGGAAGGGACCTGAGATAACAATATTGTCCTGGAATACACTGTCCAGATAGATATTTGGCCTTTACTGGAAAGAAAGAAGCAGACTTGGCATGAAGTCAAGTCATGAACTTTGACAGCTGCTCTGAGACAGCCTCATGCAGGAGGAGTCCCCTTCACTGACACCTGTGTCTTGCTACATCTGAAGATGTGAGTACCAGTTCTTCAGACTTCTCAGAACTTCTCTCCTAGCCAACATTGCAGGGCCTTATTACAAGACGTGTGCTTTCTTCCAGTAAGCCTAGACAGTATCTCACATTCACCCATAAAACAAACCACAAAGACAACCACAGAGGAACTCAGCTCCATTTTACAGATGAAAAGTCTAAGGCCATCAGAACCTCGCCACCACTCTGGAGTCTGAGAGAGAACAAGGCCAGAGCTGCTGGCTCCCCGCTTGGGATTATATAACTTCTGACTCCTCAAGTCCCTGGAAACTGAGGCCAATTCCCTGGAAGATCATTCTGTTCTCTCCTGTTTTTTCAAGAATAGAGCCAGCTTGATCACTGGCTCTGAGGACTGTATGGGAATGTCCCGTTTTCTTTCTTCCACAAAATGAATGTCTACCATCATGGTCACTGCTTTATCAGGTTGTATTCAGACTTGCCTGGATCTCATGTTTTTATGTATGTTTAGCTTATATTTTGAATAACTTTGCCTTATTTACATAAGAATTTGAGAGAGCTTATAACAAAGGAAATAAATGAGAAATGAATGCAATAGAAAGAAAGAAAATCAGAATCAAGGAAGGCAGGCAGAAATGACGTCTAGAAAATGAATGCAATTCCTGTAACTAGACATCATCTTTTTTTTTCTTTATTTTATTTTTCTACTGTCAAGCATATAGAGCATTAGGCATCATGTTTTCTGATTTCAATATCAGATAGTCAATAGTCCTGCTTGGGGAAGAGGGGAGAGATTTTATTTATTTATTTATTTATTGATTGATTGATTGATTGATTGAGACAAAGAGTCTTACTCAGTTACCCTGGTAGAGTGTCATGGCATCATAGTTCACACCAACCTCATAGTCTTAGGCTCAAGAGCTCCTCTTGCCCCTGCCTCTTGAGTAGCTGGAACAACAGGTGCCTACCAAAAAC
>CAUYQV010074841.1:0-81216 GCA_963574575.1 Galagoides demidoff
GGCGTTGTGGCGGGTGCCTGTAGTCCCAGCTACTTGGGAGGCTGAGGCAGGAGACTCGCTTGAGCCCAGGAGTTGGAGGTTGCTGTGAGCTGTGATGCCATGGCACTCTACCCAGGGGGATAGCTTGAGGCTCCATCTCAAAAAAAAAAAAGAAATCCAAACTTGGATGAAAATATAGGTCCGCCACTTGGTGTCAGTTAGTCATGGAGCTGTAGCCCAGGGCTGGGTCATGGAAATGGGGTGTGGAGGCCCAGCTGAGCTGGCCGTGGAAGCGAGACCCTACATCAGAGACGATGGAAGCAGAAGCAGTCTGGAGGTAGCAGGCAGGGCAACTGGAGCCACCTGGGATGTTCAGTCATGAAAGAAGTGCATGCAAACAGATTCAGGTGGCAGTGTCCTGCTACCTCAAATGCTAGCAATACATGGACTCACATGGTCCCTTAAAGCAAGGGCTGTGGCCTTCACAGACTGCTGAGGAGATGGCAGCCAATCTCACAGTTCAGTCAGAATCTGGTTGTGCCAACATAGTGTCTGCAGCCCCTTGCCACACAGAGCCCCAGCAATATGAAACAATTTGGACGAGTGCAGAATTTTCTCACTGATTCTGATTCCCAGCACAGCCGCAAAGTGATGCCTTTTTTCTATCCTCTCTTTGTCTACCTCTGTCTCAGCCTGGCCCAGAACAGTTCCAAGAGCACAGTGGAAAGTTTTTACAGCTGCTTCCATGGAATGTTTCTGCAGAATGCTACCCAGAAGGATGTCATTGAGCAGCTACAGACCACTCAGACCATCTAGGACATCCTGTCTAACTTTAAGCTCTGAGCATTGCTAGATAACAAGTATGTCTTCCATCTCCAGGAAGACAGCTACAACTACCTTATCTGATACCTCCAAAGTAACAACAATACTGCCCTGTGCAAAGTCCTTACCTTACATTAGGCATCCTCAAACTATGGCCCGTGGGCCACATGCAGCCCACCCAGGGCATTTATCCAGTCTGCCTGGTGTTTTTGCCACTGCTGCCTGTCCTGCTTAACAGCCAGCTTGTCCCGGTGCCCACAGTCTGGCCCTCCAATGGTCTGAGGGACAGTGAACTGGCCCCCTGTTTAAAAAATTTGAGGAACCCCCTGACTTACATATTCATCTTGATGTGCAAACTGCCAAGCCAATAGACTACGAGTTCTATGTCAGTGACAGCTCCTCTCGTGGAGAGAGCAATGGCTAAGAGCCTCCTCATGTGCCCAGCCCTATTCTACAGAATATGGCCACTCTGGAGGTCCTGCAGGAGAGCACTAAGCACGTCAAGGACGGACCTCCCTCATTCACTGCCATCTGCTTCTATGCCTTCTATAACACAGAGCAGCTACTGAACACTGCAGAAATCTTCCCTGATAGCAAGCTGTTTGCTGCTGGGTTTGACAACTCTTTCATAAAACTTTGGAGTTTACGATCCAAGAAGTTAAAATCAGAGCCCCATCAAGTAGATGTGTCCTGCATCCACTTGGTCTGAGATATTCTGGAAAATGAGGATAATGAGGATGACAATGCCAGCACAGAGCTGAAGATACTGCGGGGACATTGTGGCCCAGTGTACAGCACGAGGTTCCTCACAGACAGCTCAGGGTTGCTGTCTTGTTCTGAGGACATGTCCATTCGATACTGGGACCTGGGGAGTTTCACCAACACTGTATTGTACCAAGGACATGCCTACCCTGTGTGGGACCTGGACATCAGCCCATACAGTCTGTACTTCACCAGTGGGTCGCACAACTGCACCGCCAGGCTGTGGTCATTTGATTGGATGTACCCACTGAGGATATATGTAGGACACCTGGCAGATGTGTCAGATTCCACCTGAATTCAAACTACTTTAGCTACAGCCACCACTGCAGGGGAACTCAGTGAGACTCTTCACAGGCCACCATGGCCCTGTGCTTTCTTTTGCTTTCTTTCCCAATGATAGGTACTTGGCGTCTGCAGGCAAGGACCAGTGGTTGAAGCTGTTGGGACTTGGCCTCTGGGACCCTCTATAAAGAACTGAGAGGCCACACAGACAGTATCACCAGCCTCACCTTCAGTCCAGACAGCGGCTTAATCACCTCTGCCTCCATGGACAACTCAGTGTGCGTCTGGGACATGAGGAACACTTATTGCAGTGTGCCTACCCACAGCTCCTCCAGCGAGCTTGTGGGTGTGTACACCAGGGCAGATGAGCAATGTCCTGAGTGTGGAGTTCAAGGCCTATAACCTTTTCCTGGTGACTAGAATTACACAAGAAAATCAGGAATATTAATTTTTTTCTTTGTTGGAATGGACTGGCATAGTGGTGGAAGGCCTCCAGTTGCAGTCCTTCCATGAGTTGAGATTGAATCACTGACTGTGAAAGAGAACTGTGCTCCCCTGTCTCCTGGGCCATCATCCCAGGCAGGTCCTCCTTCAGCCCCCCAGCATCAAAGGCCTGGGTTGGGGTTGGGCTGAGGCAAGGCAATGGTGCATGGACACAAGATCTAGAATTAGGATGCTCCAGAGGCCCCATGCCATGCCCTGCACAAGTGAGCACCTTCCGGCTCAGCACCTGTGGCTCAATCGGCTAAGGCGCCAGCCACATATGTCTAAGGTGGCGGGTTCGAATCCCCAGCCTGGGCCCGCCAAACAACAATGATGGCTGCAACCAAAAAAATGGCCGGGCGTTGTGGAGGGCGCCTGTGGTCCCAGCTACTTGGGAGGCGGAGGCAGGAGACTCACTTGAGCCCAGGAGTTGGAGGTTGCTATGAGCTGTGATACCATGGCACTCTACCCAGGGGGATAGCTTGAGGCTCCGTCTCAAAAAAAAAAAACAAAAAAAAAAAACAAGTGAGTACCTTCCTATCTCTGTCTCATCTGTCCCGTCCCCTGCCCAAGGCTGGTCTGGTTAGAGGGTGGTTGCACAGCACTCTAGAAGTGAGTGGCAGAGGCCAGCCCTTGGTGGAAGGATGTTGGGGTGGGAACTAGGAAAGGGGAGGGGATGATCCTGACAAAATGTCTTTCCTTTTCCATAATTACAGAGAACTGGGATTTTTTTTATTATTGTTATTGTAATTATTATTACTATTGAGAATAAGATACCTTGCACTGGCAGAGGGGAACTTCGCTCCTTTTTTTTTAATTTCAAAATTTTATTCAGACTATAAACCTTTGTATTGAAAAAAAAATTCAATAGGCTCAGCGCCTGTGGCTCAAGCGGCTAAGGTGCCAGCCACATACACCTTAGCTGGCAGGTTCGAATCCAGCCCGGGCCCACCAAACAACAATGATGGCTGCACCGAAAAATAGCCAGGCATTGTGGCAGGCGCCTGTAGTCCCAGATACTTGGGAGGCAGAGGCAGGAAAATCGTTTGAGCCCAGGAGTTGGAGGTTGCTGTGAGCTGTGATGCCACAGCCTTCTATCCAGGGCAACAGCTTGAGGCTCTGTCTCAATAAAAAAAAAAAATCAGTAAACCCCAAACAGAATAAACAAAGTTCCAAATCGTGCAAAACCAATCACTATATTATTTAGGAATCAATATATATGATAAGAACAATAAATAGCACAGAGTAGATTAATCAAAATTCAGGATAGCAGTTAGCTCTGGAAAGAAAAATGGACAACTCAAAGGCTTTAATTGTATTAGCAAATTCTTTTTTTCAAGTGACCTAAGAGGTAAATACACATTTATTTTTATTATCTGTCAAATAGAACACATACAAAATATTTTTGCATGTGTGAAAAACATCACAATAAATAGAAAATTAATGAAATTTGTGCATCTTTTTTCTGTGTTATTTATAACACGAGCCAGAAACTTGGGAGTCACTCTTGACCATGCTCTCACCAACCAAATCCAATTATCACTTCCTACCCTGGCTGAAGCCACCTTTGAAGCACTAAAATCTATTCCTGTCCCTTAAACCACTGCTCTAATGCAATTTCCAAACTGCAGCCCAGGAAAACACCTTAAAACAGGATTAATTTCATCTTTCTTGTTGTAGAAGCAACAGAAAGATAAGTAAAGTGCCTGAGGCTACGGGACCAGAAAATGACAGAGGGAGGATTCAAATCCTGCCAGTTTTAGTTAGGAGTCAAAGTCTTACCCACCCACCATCCCACCTTGGGTGATGCTGGAAAAGGCTCAGCACTGCCTCGCATAAGGTGACCTGGGTAAAGACAGATTTATTTCAATCACCACCTCACCTCCTTTATCTAACTCCTAGGAGCTCAAACCACTTTCCAACAACTGCCTTCCTAACACCACTGCACTATGACAGCAAATCCTAGTATCTGCTCTCCCAGTACTTCGTACATTTCTACTAACATATGTCCTCCACTAGACTGTGACCTCTACAAGAGCAAGGGCCTGCTTAGCCCACTGTTTATAATGCACCTTGCCCATCTTGGTTCCTTTCCCTGTCCGTTCCTCAGTGAATGATAGGTCACCAATGACAAGATCTCTCTCATCTTTCCTTCCAACAATGGGCAATCTTGTCTCAGACCCCACCCTCAGGGCTGTGTGTGAGCCTGATAGGGGAGGAAAGAGACCAGCCCTGGCCGACCAATCTGAGATGCCCGCTCCATGGAAAAGAATGAAAGAGATGGTAGGTACACAAGACCTTAATCCCTGGGGTCAGTGAATGGATCACAAACAAGCCCCTTCTGCCCTTGAGTTTCATTTTTATTTTTCATTTATGCATAAATATTTATGCTTAAATCTTTAATGCATAGGCTGGCTGGGCATCAGTGGGGGTGCAACTAGGGGGTGGCTACACTTAAGCACTGGGGAGCTGGGCCAGGCCCCCCCACCAGACTTCAGCTTCTCCTCTCCAGGGTGTGCTGAGCTCCATTCCCCTTGCCACAAGACAGCCAGGGAAAAGGAAACAGCCCCAGTAGATCTACCCCATCCTGTACCTCTAGCAACATCTTGTGTCACCTCAATCCCAGCAAGTCCTGGGCTCCAAGCATCTCCTGGAGGGGGACTGAGGGCTCAGCACAGCCTAAACTCCCTGCCTCTGTTTTTTAAATGATGTCTTCTCTTCTCACTCTGGGCCTGGGTGGAGGGCACCTGGGTTTCTACCTCTGGCATGCTGAGGCCACTAATAACACAGACCAGGGCTGCCAAGCAGGACAGGATCAGGATAGGAGTACAAGGGCAGAGGCAGGCACGGCCAAGGCTGTGGGGCTTTCCCAGAGGTCCAGAATGGTCTCCAGAGATTCAACTTCTGTCCTTGGTAGCACTGAGCATTCAGAATCCTCTATGCAACAGAGACAGGGTGCTTAAAGGCACCTCTGAACCCCTAGTGTGTCACACAGGTCACGACCATGTCCCACAAACAGAAACTCCCAAAAGTCTTCAGGTCTAACTCAGGCACCTCCCTGAGAAGTCTGTTCTACCTGGCACATCCTGTAGTTGTCTTCATACTCCTCACCATGAGTCGCCACAGCCTTGGAGCTCTCTGTGTGCTGGGCTCAAAAAACACTTGCTGAGGGACAGTGTCTGTGGCTCAAAGGAGTGGGGCGCTGGCCCCACATGCCAGAGGTGGCGGGTTCAAACCCAGCCCCAGCAAAAAAAAAAAAAAAAAAAAAAAACACTTGCTGAATTAATGGAACTTGAGGCTGGTTCTCCTCTGAGCAGTTGCCAGATCTGGTGTTCTCAGTCTAGAATCCTCTTCCCTCTTCATTCAGCTGCATCAGTTTATTTGCACATTTGAGGGATTACTAGATGTTATTGCATTAGTGGGTTCAAGGGTCACCTCTGCCAGAAAGCTTTACTGACACTCCTCTTTGGCAACTTCTCTTCCCCAAGGCTACTGCACTTAGCGGGGGCCACTCAGCCCCTAGGCCAAGATGATCCCTTGAGCATAGAAACCAGACCTGATTCATCATGTCTCTGTGCTTGGCGCAAGTTGGGTTCAGGAAATACCTACAGAAGGCACCATCTCTTAGAGGAGAGACCACCTCTGGAGCAGATATGCCTGCACTTGATAACTTGGCCAAGTTCTCTTTTCAGGCCTGCCAAGTCCAGAAATAAGGTTCTACAAAGTACTTCAGTTGCCATGGTAGTCAACCCCCAGGGGAGAGCCAGGGAAGGATCGGCCCCTTAAAATCTGGTGCTTGGACTTGGCGCCTGTGGCTCAAGTGGCTAAGGCACCAGCCACGTACCCCTGAGCTGGCGGGATCGAATCCAGCCCGGGCTGCCAAAACAGCAATGACGGCTGCAACCAAAAAATAGCCGGGCATTGTGGTGGGCGCCTGTGGTCCCAACTACTTGGGAGGCAGAGGCAGGAGACTCGCTTGAGCCCAGGAGTTGGAGGTTGTTGTGAGTTGTGTTGCCATGGCATTCTACCCAGGGCAACAGCTTGAGACTCTGTCTAAAAAAAAAAAAAAAAAATCTGATGCTTGGTTTTAGGTACCTGTGGTGGGTGGTAGTAGTTGAAGAGGCTTGTCCTTATCTGTCCCAGTCCAATGTCCTTTTCAAGTCACCGAGGAGACAAACTGCTCAGAAACAGGTAGGATCTGGGGGAGGATCACCCATCTCTTGCTCATGGACCTGTGAGTGTGAGGGTCCTGGTATCTGCTGATGAATCTTTCAGTGTTGCCTGAGATTTCATGAATTTTCGACCACAGTGATCACATTTATATGGTCGATATCTGGTGTGCATCCGTGTATGTCATGCAAGCTCATCAAAACGACAGAAAGCCAAGACACAGCCTTCCCAAGAGCATTTGTAGGGCCTCTCACTGTGGCCCCACTTCATTCACATTCTGCCTTAGTGCCTCAGCAGACACCCAGGGGCTCCTCGACATCTCTCTTCCCCCAGTAAAGTGTTGAAGCCAGGTACACCATGGTTCCAAAAGGTGAGCTCTCCACTGTTTCCAGAAGCTGGAGGCATGTCCAAGGACATCAACTTCTCATTACTCTTGGGAGACGGGTGTGCAACTGGCCACTGGTTCAGGTCCTCAATTGGCGCCTGTGGCTCAGTGAGTAGGGTGCCAGCCCCCAAAACTGAAGGTGGCCGGTTCAAACCTGGCCCCAGCCAAACTGCAACAAAAAATAGCCGGGCATTGTGGCGAGCACCTGTAGTCCCACAGGAGGGAGGCTGAAGCAAGAGAATTGCCTAAATCCAAGAGCTGGAGGTTGGTGTGAGCTGTGACACCACAGCACTGTACCAAGGGTGATAAAGTGAGACTGTCTCCAAAAAAATAAATAAATAAATATAAAATTTTTTTTAAAAAAGCTGGCACAGTGGCTCCCACCTGTAATCCCAGCACTTGGGAGGCTGAAGTGAGTAGATTGCCTGAGCTGACCAATTTGAGACCAAGAGTGAGACCCCTGTCTCCAAAAAGTAGCCCTGGTGCCGTGATGGGCACTTGTAGTCCCAGCTAATCGGGAGGCTGAGGCAAGAGAATTGCTTGAACCCAAGGGTTTGAGGTTGCTGTGAGCTAAGATGCCATGGCATTCTACCATGAGTGACCAAAGTGGGGGAAAAGAAAAAAACAAATTTAAGGCAAGCACCTGAATTGGCATTGATGGTGTGGTACAGTACACCTTACAGGTAGTTCTAGCAGCTTTGCTTGGTAGCCAATGGGAAAATCAGTTTCCTTTTTGTTTTTGGTGGTGGTTGCTGTTGAGACAATCTCACTCTCTTGCCCAGGCCAGAGTGTCATGGTGTCAGCCTAGCTCACAGCAACCTCACATTCCTGGGTTAAAGTGATCTTCCTGCCTCAACCTCCCGAGTATCTAGGACTGACTACAGGCACTCACCATGATGCCTGGCTAATTTTTCTATTTTTATTAAGTTTTTGTTTTTTGAGACAGAGTCTCAAGCTATAGCCCTGGGTAGAGTGCCTTGGCATCATAGTTCACAGAAACCTCCAACTCAGGCTCAAGTGATCCTCTTGCCTCAGTTTTCTATTTTTTAGTAGAGATATGGCCTCACTTTTGCTCAGGCTGGTCTTGAACTTGTGAGCTCAAGCAATCCACCGGCCTTGGCCTCCCAGAGTGCAAGGATTACAGGTGTGAGCCACCACTCCCTGCAATTTTTTCTATTTTTAGTAGAGGTGTCTTGCTCTTGCTCAGGCTGATTTGGAATTTCTGAGCATGAGTGATCCTCCCACCTCAGCTTCCTAGAGTGCTAGGATTACAGGCTGGCAGAAAAATAAGGGTTTTTTTTGTTTGTTTGTTTTGAGACAGAGTCTCAAGCTTTCACCCTGGGTACTGTGCTGTGACATCACAGCTCACAGCAACCTCAAACTCTTGGGCTCAAGCGATTCTCTTTCCTCAGCCTCCCCAGTAGCCGGGACTACAGATAGCTGCTACAGCGCCCGGCTATTTTTTTGTTGTTGTAGTTGTCATTGTTGTCTGGCAGGCCCAGGGGTGGGCTCGAACCCACCAGCCTTGGTGCAAGTGGCCAGCACCCTAGCCATTGAGCTATAGGTGCCGAGCTGAAAAGTAAGTTTTCACCAGTGGAAATAGGCTGGATCGTCCAAAGCACCAAAGCAGGGATTTTCAACATTTTTTATCTCACAACACACTTGAACCTATAGTTAGAACTTTTCCGGCACACTTAAATTATGTTGATTTTGTAAAAAAAGGGCTTGGAGACCATTGCTTAGTGGTTAGGGTGCTAGCCACGTATACCAAGGATGGCGGATTCGAACCTGGCCAGGTTTTGCTAAGCAACAACGACAAAACTGCAACAAAAAAAATCACTGGGTATGGTGGGTAACTGTAGTCCTAGCTACTTGGGAGGCTGAGGCAAGAGAATCACTTAAGCCCAAGAGTTTGAGGTTGCTGTGAGCTGTGATGCCACAGTACTCTACCGAGGGTGCCATAGTCAGACTTTGCCTTAATAAATAATAAAATAAAAATAAAAAATGAATTTAAAAAGTAACAAAAAGGAATATGCTTAGTATGCTCTGAACTTTTTTTTTTTTTTGAGACAGAGCCTCAAGCTATCCCCCCTGGGTAGAGTACTGTGACATCACAGCTCACAGCAACCTCCAACTCCTGGGCTCAAGCGAGTCTCCTGCCTCCGCCTCCCAAGTAGCTGGGACTACAGGCGCCCATCATAACGCCCAGCCATTTTTTGGTTGCAGCCATCATTGTTGTTTGGTGGGCCCGGGCTGGGGATTCGAACCCGCCACCTTAGGTGTACGTGGCTGGCGCCTTAGCCAATTGAGCCACAGGCGCTGAGCCCCAATCCAATTTTTGTACCAGCCAGCAGCCACATATTCCTCAGCTCTTATTTATTTATTTATTTTTTGAGACAGAGCCTCAAGCTATCCCCCTGGGTAGAGTGCTGTGGCCTCACAGCTCACAGCAACCTCCAACTCCTGGGCTCAAGCCAGTCTCCTGCCTCAGCTTCCCAAGTAGCTGAGACCACAGGCGCCCGCCACAATGCCCGACCATTTTTTGGTTGCAGCCATCATTGTTATTTGGCGGGCCCAGGCTGGGGATTTGAACCCGCCACCTTAGGTGTATGTGGCTGGTGCCTTAGCCGATTGAGCCACAGGCACCGAGCCCCAATCCAATTTTTGTACCAGCCAGCAGCCACATACTCCTCAGCTCTTATTTTTTTTTTTTTTGAGACAGAGCCTCAAGCTATCCCCCAGGGTATAGTGCTGTGGCCTCAGCAACTTCCAACCTCCAGCTCACAGCAACTTCCAACTCCTAGGCTCAAGGGAGTCTCCTGCCTCAGCCTCCCAAGTAGCTGAGACCACAGGCGCCCGCCACAACGCCCGGCTATTTGGTTGCAGCCGTCCTTGTTCTTTGGCGGGCTCGGGCTGGATTCAAACCCTCCAGCTCAGGTGTATGTGGCTGGCGCCTTAGCCACTTGAGCCACAGGTGTCGAGCCTTCTGTTTATTGTTTATTGCCTCTCAGCCTCACTGGAATGTTAGTTCCACAAGGGCAAGGATCTTTGTTTCACTCAAGGCTATATGCCTTGTTGAATGAGTGATTTTCTCCCTACCTTACTGTACCTACACACAGCAGGGGTTCCATAGATACGTGCTGAATGAATTGGGGCAAGAGGGGACTTGGTGATGACCCAGCCTCCTTTATATAGCTTTATAAGTTGTTGGATACTTTATCCCTCTGTGTGGTGTTAACACAGAGGTGAAGAGGTTCCATGTGGGGATGGAGGAGAGCATATCCCGGCTGAGGACCAGAATGTCAGAAGAGGGTCTACCTGTATATATGTGCCACCATGCTCAGCCCTGGCAGCAGCCCCATCACCCCAATATCTAATTTATATCTGAAAGGCAATGAAACTGTTTCTTGTGGCTGCTGCCACAAATTCAAGGTTCAGTGTCTGCAGTTTTTTTTTTTGTTTGTTTTTTTGTTTTTTTGAGACAGAGTCTCAAGCTGTTGCCCTGGTAGAGTGCCGTAGTGTCACAGCTCACAGCAACCTCCAACTTTTGGGCTTAAGCGATTCTCTTGTCTCAGCCTTCCAAGTAGCTGGGATTGCAGGCACCTGCCACAACGCCCGGCTATTTTTTGGTTGTAGTTGTCATTGTTTGGCAGGCATGAGCTGGATTCGAACCCATCATCTCTGGTGTATGTGGCTGGCTGGCACCTTAGCCGCTTGAGCTACAGGCGCCAAGCTGTGTCTGCGGTTTTTAACAGAGGAAGCACCCTGTCAGGGAAACTTTTAGAGACATGGAAGAAAAGGCAGGTGCTTTTTATCCACATCTTGCTCAATCCTTGTGATGTGGAAAAGCCAGTCTGAACAAATCCTACAGGTCATAGTTCTCAGCTTGTGAGCAGCCTGTGGAGAATTCCTGGGCTCCCAGAAGCTGTTGCTGCAGTAACTTCTGCTGCAGGAGCAACCCTGGCAGCAGGCAGATGGCAGGCAGTAAGCTGTATAGAGGATTAAACATCATACTTATTACAACAGTCACCAATATCATAACTCATCTGAGGAATTACTGAGAACAAGACATTCTCCTGGCAAACCTGGAAATCTCTTCTGATTTGGAAGGCAAGCCACCTTGCCTCAGTAACTCAGTAATCCTGGAGGAGCAAAGTTCAGTCCTGTATTAGTAAGGCTAATGTTAAACATTAAGCATTTTATGGCAGTTCCATTTAAGGATTAGTGGAGAAAAATTGCATGTAGTATTTTTGGAGATCATTTCCCTTACTACCCTTGAAGATCGTTTCCTTGAGTACATACTCTCTTGGCACCTGTGAGATCATTTCCCTGAGCACACAGCCCCCTGCATGTCTTTGCTTAGTAATCTTTCTGTCCATTATGTATCTTCTCAATAAAAGGACTCTGTGAGAAGTGCTCGGGTTTATCCTGCACCTATAGTTAGCCTCATCTCTTACAGTGTACATTGCCAATCTGTGTCTTGAGTAATCACTTATGTGGTTGTGACAATGAATAATGTAAAAGGTGAAAGATTTATACAATCTGAAGAGAAACCAGAGTATGACAATGAATAATGTAATAAACATGAGATTGCAGATATCCATTTGTTATATTGACTTCCTTTCTCATGGAATTAGACCCAGCAGTAGGATTACTGGGTCACATGGGAGTTCTAGCTTTAGGTTTTTGAGGAACCTCCATAGTGCCTATACTAGTTCACATTCCCACCAGCAGTATTTCCCTTTCTTCATATCCTCACCAGCATTTGTTTTTCCTATCTTTTTGATAATAGCCATTTTAATAAGGGTGAAGTGATATCATGATGGCTCCACGACTAACTTTTCAAACAGGAGAAAAGAAGTGATCTCATTCAAAAGCAATCTGGGCAGTTACTTAAGCTTTTTAATCCTCATCTTCCTCCTTTATAAAACAGAGATAATAACATCCTCACTTCAAGGGGTAATAATACAAAATCCCTGGTATTTTTAAAGCCTATCATGTACAATAGTTGCTTTCCTTCTCTACCAAAGCTTCATGAATTACACTTTTTCCTCAAAAACCTCTGTGATGAAATGAGTTATTCATAAATCTTCTTGCTAGTTCAACCGAGGAATAGTTTAGGGAGTTCAGGACAGTTAGTTCTTCTTTCCTTTCATCAGTTACCTCATATTTTCCTCTTAATTAAAAAAAGAGGGGAAAAAGCATATCTTGCCTTTTTCAGAATCTTGTGTAAGTGCTTGAGATAATTGGGTACATCATGCTGAGTACAGTGTGGACAAGCAAGGCATCCATAGTTAAAAATCCAGCAGGTGCTGGATTGAGGCAGCTTAGCTTTTCCACCATTTTCCTCATTGTCACCCTCCCCTAGAACTAATTGTAGCAGGGGTTACAGTTGGTCAATTTCTATCAGGGGCTGGAGCCACCAGGTCTTTCAGATACTGACTTCTCTGTGGACTGGGAAACTCCACCTTTAAAAGTTTTATAAATGTTTCATATAATGTGTGTTTTGTTATGATCAGATTGAAAGGAAAAGAATGTTTAGCCAGTTAGTTTTTTCCTCTGTGCATTTACTTTTTTGATAAAAAATTTCAAATTGTTTTCTCTTTCCTAAAGGTCTCTTAAAAATCATCATTTTATTATTTTTCCCTTTTTCTTTAAATGTCATGGCCAAGAATTATTTCCTGTTGGTTTATCGTGGATAGCTCAGATCACCAGGCCATTTAATGTCACTTCACTTTACTATTTGTGTCAGTTAAAAAGGTTCAGTAAAAATGTACTATGGCAGTGACTACCAGGCCAGTTGGCTGCATGGTCTTTACAGCCAGATAACAAAGATTTAACAAAGCAGCAGTGCTGCTCCTTCCCCTCAATAAGGAAGAAGTTTTTAAACTAACCTCCAAAAAGAGCAAACTGGTCTCAATCATAAAGCTAAGGTCTGAAAATAAACTGTATGTTTCTAGATCGATTATCCAAAAGACTCCAGGGTACTACCACCTTGGGTAAAGAATGGGCTACATTAACACACCAAGTTTCTCTGAATGTCCAAAAACATAGCCAGTTGCTCCACTATTCTTTAATATTAAATCCCTACCCTGATACCTAAGGAAGCTCCTAGCAGTATCCCATAGTACTAAGAGTTCCTCAGTCTAGTACTCTTTAGGCCATTGAGTTTTTTGAGGTTACTATCTATACCTGACCATCCCTTGGAACCAGCCCATTGCATATCTTATCATAGCTGCTCCATTTCAGGCCAGTGATGCTCCACTGGAATGTTATTCTCCCTACTATGCCACTTCTTGGCAGGGTAACCAAGTGTAGCCAGGAAGACTGTACAGGCATACTACAGTCCAATGTGAAAGACAACTAGTCAGAGTATGCAGTGTACAACTTAACCAGCCATGTCCATCCCCTGGTACTCATCCAGACTCTCAGTGCTCACCTCTTAGTACTTAAAAAGAAACAACTTTCTACTTACCAACTCCCACTTCAAAACTACATTGAGGCAGGTATAATTTGTAGACCCCTGACTATGAAAACTACTTTAGTTTTTATACAAATAGCCATAAACAAAGGCGACATTCATGCTCTCAGAGTGACTGGGTCAAGGCACGTTAAGATAATAGTCATACATTGTACTAAAATCAGTTCCTTTCATCTCATTGCCTTCTTACCCTATGCTAAGTCAACCTTGGCATACTATGTTTTCCTTTCCATTGCATCCTCTTCAAGGCTTTCTAGATGTTCATACTATGTGTATTCCCAGACTGCAATCATTGGTCCTGTCCATGACTTTTTTTCAGAATGTTTCTCAGCCCCATTGGTCTGATAGCACCAAAGAAGCCTATTTTCCATTTAGAACTGGATAAGACACACTGCTACATTCATATAACATTTTTTAAGAGGTATAGAAGTTTTCTTTCATGTCAAGGCTGGACACATGACTGAGTCAAGCCAATTAGACACCACAGTCATAAAATAAGACTTTGATCTTAAGCAGCATAAGGCAAGAACATAGAAAAATGGCCCATATTCATCTCTCCTATTTCAGTTCCCAGACAAAACTGCCCAGTGCTGCCTGCTAGGATTGCCCTGATTTTTGTCTTTTATCTAAATATAGTTATCCAATCTTTTAGCAACTTTTTGAACTATCAATGACCTTTGAACTATAAAAATTGTTTCTCTATTAAATTGGATAGACTCAGTTTCTGTTGCTAGCAAGTGACAAATTCAAGATATTAGAATAAATAAAGATTTAGAGGCCAAGGCATCTGGAGTGCTTGAGCTCACGAGTTTGAGACCAGCCTGAGGAAGAGTGAGACCTCATCTCTACTAAAAATAGAAATAAAAATAGAAAAACTGAGGCAAGAGGATGGCTTGGGCACAAGTTGGAGGTTGCTGTGAGCTATGACATACAGCACTCTACCCAGGGCGACAGCTTGAGACTCTGTCTCAAAAAAAAAAAAAAAATATATATATATATATATACAAGCACATGTAAGGATTTAATACACTAAAAAGAGTACCGCCATCTCAAATTTGGGAATGAGAACTAGAGATTATTCAATAAGTAATATTTGAAAAATTAGTTAGCATTTATATTTCATAAAATATATATTTGGAGTCCACCTCCCTCCTTATTCCAAAATAAACTCCTCATGTTTCATATAATATATGGGTGAATATTTTATAATGAGCCATAAAATTGTTAACAATTTCATCTATCACTGGGCAAGAGACATGAACAGAACCTTCTCTGAGGAAGACAGATGAATGGATGACAAACATGAAAAAATGCTCATTATCCCTAATCATCAGAGAAAGGCAAATCAAACTGCCCTAACATATCACCTAACCACAGTGAGAATGGCCTGTGTCACAAACTCTCAGAGCTGCAGATGCTGGTGCAAATATGGAGAGAGGGAAACACTTTTCCACTGTTGGTGAGACTTCAAACTAAAGCATCCTCTTTGGAGAGAAATATCTAGAGTTCTCAGAGAACTCAAATTAGACCTCCCATTTGATGCCACAATCCCATTACTAGTCATCTACTCAGGAAAAAAAAATCTTTTTATCATAAGGACATCTGTCAAAGATTATTTATCACAGGTCAATTTATAATTGCCAAGTCGTGGAAACAACCTAAATGCCCATCAACCCAGGAATGGATTAACAAACTCTGGGCTCAGTGCCTGTAGCTCAGTGGTTAGGGTGCAAGCCACATGCACTGGGGCAGTCAGGTATGAACCCAGCCCAGGCCTGCTAAACAACAATGACAACTACAGCAACAACAACAACAACAAATAGCGAGGAGTTGCAGCAGGTACCTATAGACCCAGCTACTTGAGAGACTGAGGCAAGAAAATTGCTTCAGCCCAAGAGTTTGAAGTTGGCTATTGCTGATGCCACAGCACTCTACTCAGGGCAATATAGTGAGACTCTGTCTGAAAAAACAAACAAACAAACAACTCTGGTATATGTATACCATGGATAACTATTCAGTAATTAAAAAGGATGGAGACTTCACATCTTTTTTATTAACCCAGATGGAATTGAAATACATTCTTCTTAGTAAAGTATCACAAAAATAGAAAAGCAAATATCCAATGTACCCAATACTAGTATGAAGCCAGTAGAATATCTAGTACACACCCACATAAGAGAAAAACTCAATTCACTTCAAGTTGGTGGGGAGGAGGGATAAGGAAGGGGAGAAGAGGGAGGAGTATTGGTTGCCCACTTGATGGGCACAATGTAAGGGTATATGGCACAACTTTTTGTTGCAGATCACAACTACAAAAGGGACTCTACAAATATAAATATTGTAACCTAGTTGTTTGTACCCTCACATTAACCTGAAACTTTTTTTAAAAGGTTAACAAATTAAGGTTAAGAAATAAAAATGTGCTAGTATAAATTATAAGTGAATACAAAATATAAAAATGAAGGAAAAATTAAAGTATTATTGAAGCAAAATGCAAATACTTTTATAATCTTGGAGTAGGAAAGGTCTCTCTAGAAAAGACATCTCTATAATAGGAATGTCTACTAAATATTTAGTTAACTATATTATGCTATCTCCATTCAACAGAATACTACATAGCCCTTAAAATTGATGACATAATCTGCACAGAATCCATGATCAAGGTCTATTAAAGCCTGGTCTTCTCAGTCATTCACTACCAAGCAGGAAGAGCTCTGTAAAGGTTAAGGATGAGAGCCCTCTAGGAGTACTGGCACATGGAGAGAAGGGGATGTAATAAGTGGGTCTGGATAAGGACAAATGATCATTTTTATTCTCTTTTCCATGACTCTATTAACACTATGAGGGTAAGAAGCAGATGGCCAGGACAAGGGTAGACTTAGGACAGAGGGCCAAGGAGCAGGACCCCCCCAGTGACAAAGAATCTGGGCCTCAGGTCATAAGGATAAATGGAGTTAGCCTTACAGGTAAGAGAACAGACAAGCAATGGGGCCAAAGCCCTGAGCAGTAGTAAAGTATTAACTAGAATGTGCTCTGGGTAGCATTCCCTCTGGAATCAAGCCTGATGGTCAGCACAGTGAGGGAACTCAGATCCCAAGTCCTACTCTTGTTTCCTTTCCTGGAGGCCTGACAAAAAATGGTAGAGGTCCTTGAATGATTTATCTGCTCTCCTATGAGCTGTGCTTAATAGTAGCCAGCAAAGGTAATATTAAAATAATTAATATAGTAGCCACCAAAAATAATATCTTTAAATTCTACCAGATTACTAATAGTCCTGAGACAAAGCTTCTTTATACATCTATTCAGGAACATCATATCTACTGAAAATCTCAAACATCTAAACTGCCCTTCAAGTTTTGTGAAACCAAATTCTAATCCTTCCACTGAGAGGTGACCTCTCCCTTCTCTCTGTCCTCCCATCAACTCTCCCTTCTCTTTCTCTTCTACCCACTCTGCTGCTTTGAACATAAATTTTTTAAGGCATTTGACTTACATTTTATCTGGAATTATAGGTGAAATATAATTTCCCTAATACAACTTATTCATAGAAATAATCATTTTCATCCACCAATTACTCATTTAGAGGAAAGAGTACATCTCTCAAGCCTGCTGAAATGGTAGTTACTCAATGAGGTTTTCTAGACTCCCCAATTCAAAATCACATACCCTCACCTGACATGTCCCCGTGGCCTGCTTTAAGTTATTTGTACGTTTATTGTTCTCTCTTCCTCTCTGACACACACACACACACACACACACACACACAAATGTATGAAAAGTAAAAATAAGAGGTTTTATCTGCTTTATTCATTACTGTTTCCCTAGAACCCCAAATAGCATCTGCCACATAGTTGTTACTCAATATAGTCTTTGGAATATATGATGTTACCTTTAAAACTGAATTTGAGTAGGATAAAAAATCCTTTATCCTTACCAGTCATGCTACTTCCCTGAAGAAACGACGTGCAGTAGCTCTTACAGCATCCTTCCTCCATGTGTAATTCAAGTCACTTCTTGCTTATCTCTCTGGTTCTCTAACAGGATCACAAAAATTATAGAAGATGGGCCAGAGGCAACCCTATCATAGTCAAAAGGTATGTATAGAAAGCTGGGCATGGTGGCTCAAACCTGCAATGCCAACATTCTGGGAAGCAGAGGCTGGTAGGTCGCTTAAGCTCAGGAGTTAAGACACCAGTGTGAGCAAGAGTGAGACTCCCATCCCTACTAAAAACAGAAAAACAAGCTGGGTGTGGTGGTGCATGACTATAGTCCCAGCCACTTGGGGAGGCTGAGGCAAGAGGATTGCTCAAGCCCAAGAGTTTGAGGTTGCTGTGAGCCATGATGCCATGGTATTCTACCCAGGGCGGCAGAGTGAGACTGTCTCAGAAAATAAGTATGTATGCTAAAAGGATACTTTTCAGTAGAATCCTCACTTTCTCACTAACAACTGCTGGAAAAGGGCAAGAATATTTGCTTACGAATACAGGAAGTACAGGAACACCTTACCAGCGGCAACAGTCGGTGGGAATGGACCTTCCATCCTTTGACAAAATCACAGTGTGAGCAAGAAGGGACTGCTTTTGTATATATTACTTGGTGTGGTATTTATCTTTAAATATATGAGAAAGTCATTGGCTTGTCAGCTCTGCAAAGACTAAGTACATGTGAAATTTAGATAGCCTTTTCATTCGTGATCATACTTTGAAGTTTTTTTTTTAAGTTTTCACATTCATTCCTATCCCTGACCCTGACATATAATTTGAGAAAACAAGTCACCATCAATTAGTGTTCAACAATAGTTTTAGCAACATCAGTAGCTTCCCTGAAAATTAATGAGTTTACCTATATTTTTGAAAAGCCTTCAAGATCTAAAATAACAAAATGAATCTCCAGATTTGTCCATCAGTTGCCAATTTCAATGTGCCGATATGTTACTAAAACACAGCAGAGCTTCACAGAAGGCAAAAAGAGGCCCACCTGTGTAGAAAATTCACTGTGTAAAGAGTGCGGACAAGGCGAGACATGAGAACCACCGTGATGCTGCTTTTCGATAACACAGACATTTAATCAGGCTGTTTCTCAAAAAGCTGGCTTTTTAGATTTTACCTGAAAATTTTTAGGTCTTTGCAAAAGTCACAGGGGAGAAATGTCCTAATTCTCTCTCTCTCATTTAGCATGCACCACCTAGGTGAGACAAGAAGCTCTGTAAATTACTCACTGTTTTTATTTTACCCCTGCTGGGCTCCTTGTGAGCCTTCCTGGGTTTGTTATACTCTGAAATATGGAGCATTAATGACCTTTTAGAAAGTGCCAACACATGCCGGGAGGTGGCTACTTGCTTTGCTCGCCATAAAAAAAGGGGTGTTAATAGGCTCCAAAGGGGGCCCTCACTTAGGAAAATAGTACTTCAAGCCTTTATTAACTGACTGCTATCTTGTAGGGGGATCCAAAGTGGTAAGCCCTCAATTTGGAGAAAGGCTACATTGAAGAACAAGGGAAAGAAGGCACTAATGGGGTCCTTTTACAATTTGAATTAGATGTGTGACCTTGTAAAACCTGATTAACTATTGTGTTTTCATCTCCCCCTGTTGACAATTGGTTTGTTAAGTGGTTTCTCTTAATAGCAAAATGAGTGTCACAGAGAGGGTGCTGCTGGAAGCCAGCCTCTGCGATTTCCAGTATGTGGCAGATCCTTTCCAGCTGATTTTAGTTGATAGATAAAAATGATTTGAAAATAGAGACCAAAACCAGAGGCATTTAGGGTTCATATAATAGCTGTGTCCCTTTCCCGCTATTAGCCAAGAATTTTTAGAGCATTTTGATGACAAGAATAATAGGATATTGGCTTTTTTTCTTTCTTTCTTTCTTTTTTTTCCTGTCTCTTTACCTCTCAGAATAGTATGCGGATAATGTCTGGCTTGATTAACAATTAACTCCAAATGACTGAGCTCCCACATTAGTGTAGCAACAATACAGCTGAGCTAGCCGTACCTCTGCTCATAACTGCTTGGGAAGTGGCAGATCAGATATTCAGCAGATCCATCTGGGACTCCAACATGTGCCTTCACTCACGAATGATTTGGAGAAGAATATACATGTTCTTCCCACTCATTCATATCATCCATCCCCCTCCCCAGCTTCACCGATTGATACATTTAATATTGAACCAAGTGTTTTCACTAACATTCTAAATGTTTACTTGGAAGTTGTTTCACAGCTTGATTCCAGTTGGGACCAGAACCCAAAGCATTAAAATACCCTGGGAAAAGCTAGTCTCCTGCTACGTCTGGTTGAGACTGGAAGCAGTAGCATTAGATACCTTGCCAAAGAGGCTGTTCTCATGTCATTTATTACCCAACCTTGCAATACCAAGAGTCCAGAGGAGTTCTAGACCCAATTATATAATACAAAGGGAACTCAATACTCCCCTGATTGTCCCTGGGAAGAATTCTGACAAGTTTAAGTTGCATAGGCATGTAGCTGCTCCCCCAGATGCCCACCCTCACACAGGTGAAGTGAGGATAAAAAGGACTTTAAGGCAGCCCTCAAGGGGAAAAGAGGTCACAAAAGTCCTCATGAAGGTCAGAAGTGAAGGACAGGCAACGTTCTTTAAGCTGACTTGGTGATGAGAACAGGGATAGGGGATGTTCTGTCTTGCTGCCCTAGGTGGAATGCTCATACAGTTTCCAAACCTGGCACTGGTTTAGGAAAGAAGGAGTGGCAGAAAGCAGGTAGAGAGCAGTATGGGTTACTTGGTTATGTGAAAGTTCACATAAGACAAAAATTAAATACAGTATAAGAAATAGCTAGCAAAATGTCTGACACATAGTACAATAAGTAGCTATTGTTTTCAGCAATAATAATGTTGATATAGTAAGCAGAATGATGGTGGCCTTTTCAGAAGACAGTCATGCTTGGGAATCTGTGAATGTCACCTTTTATGGCCAAAAAAAAAAAAAAAATAGGACCCTGAAGATGTGATAAAGTTAAGGGTCTTGATGTGAGGAGATTTTCCTGGGTTATCTAGATGGACCTAAAAGAGTTAATGGGTAGGACACGGGGAGAAATTGCATACAGGCAGAAGAGATGAAGCCATGTGATGACAGAAACGGAAAGTGGAATGATGTGACTGTAAGTCAAAAAATGCCAGCAGCTACTGGAGGTTGGAAAAGGCAAGGGACAGATTCTCCCCTCCAGTCTCCCAAGGGAGGCAGCACTGAAGACACCTTGATTTTGGCTCAGTGATACTGATTTCAGACTTCTGGTTTTCAAAACTGAATAAATATATCCTTGTTGTTTGGAGTCACTAAGTTTGTGGTCATTTGTTACAGCAATCACAGAAAACAAAAACCTGTACTGTTGTTAATGTCTCACTGATGAGACCACCCAAGTAACAGAGGTGAGTGGATCCGTGGAATGGTTGTCTCAATCACATACCTAAGAGTAGGGGAAATGCAGGTCATCACCAAAGAGTAATTTGGTTCTTGTCCACAGTTATCAACCCCAGAGCCTGATATACTTGACTATTTTAACTCCCTGAAAATTTCACGTGTCAGAAGTTACCTAAGAATATGCCAATAATTCAGAGAAAAGTCTTAGGACTTGTGCACTTAACACTCAACTTATATGTATTAAAATATTCTTCAATCAGATATCTACTAGTCATACTAGATACTGCAGATGGAGAGCAAAAATAGATCAAGTGTCTGTATCAAGAAATACTTAACCCAGTTAGAAAATACTGCTTAAACATTAAAGAACACATTAGTGCTTAGCTATTGTAGCAGAAATTACAAGTAGTTCTCCAGTTTTTTGTTGTTCTGTTTTTATATGATGTTAGAATTTTCAGCTAGACCCACAGCTATCCACATAAAAACTATATTCCTCACCACCGTGTAGCTCAGTGGCCATATATCAAATCTGACCAGTAATCTGTGAGCATAAGCAATGTGTTAAACCTCTACTCCATGCCCAAGAGAGGAAGAAGAACTGATCTTCTCCTTCCTCTGCTTCTCTGACTTTAAAAGGATTATATTGGTGAATGACATTAGAAAGCAAGTAAGGGTAACAACCCCGTGTAGTTGGAAAAATCTAGCTCTCTGATACTTGGGAGCCACTATAGAATCCCCAGATTATTTATGTTTGGATTTACATGAAAGAGGGGAAAATACAAATAACTGTTACCTTGTTTAAACATTTATCATTTTGGCATCTTGCCTTTTTACAATGGCCAGTAATAGAACCAAACCAATAGAGCTACCAAGTCTCAATGATCCAAATGATCCATACATATAGTGTATTACTACAGAGAGATGGGCCTTCCTACAGATTAGTAACACCAACTGGAAACAACTTCATTTTAATTACAATTGCAGCCCTGTATTATACACTTGCTTAGACCAGACTGGTTGGAAGATGGGCAGAAGCAGCAGCGAGAAAGCGAGAGACAGTCCTAAAAAGAATAGAAACGCAATGTGTGAAGTAACAAAAAGCAAATGGTTTGTGAGTTACCTTCTGCTCCGAAAGACAGGTAGTAAAGTAACCAGAATGGTGCCCTGAAATGTATGCAGGATATAAGGTCAAAAACTTAGATTGGTCCTAGTTCCATTATGCACCAGTGTTGTGACCTTCAGCCAATTAAATTCTCCAAGCCTCAGTGACCTTATCTATCAAATGAGCACAATACTATTTATTCTGCCCAGAATTTGTGAAGAAGGAATGCAATAATGAAAGTGATCCCACAGGACAAATGGTAAAACAATACATATGTGGTTACCAACAGCAGAGCTTTCAAACTGGAGTTTATGAGCTGCATTTTCCCTCGATATGTTTTTCTTTGGCCTTTCCAGTGTTTCAACATTTTTAATTTGTTGCCAACATTTGAAACAAAGATGATTCACAGAAAAGTATGGGCTTTCTTAGAATTCTTTTAGATTTCTTGAGAAATTTTAGGGTTGGACAACATTGGGTTTTCATCCCTGTCAAGCAACAGTCCATATTGAACATTTATTTATTCATTCACTCAAACAATATTCATTCTTAATGGACTATGTGGAAGGCACTGGTCTAGGTGCTGAGCAGACTGAGTGAAAAACAGAAACAGGCCACTGAATTAGCAGGCTTGCTCTCTGAGAGGACACATCATCCACTGTTACTCAAGCCCACTTCACTCAACTGTGCTCTGTGTGGCCCCCGTGGGCTTTGAAATATGTGGCTCCAGGCTGCTTTCTAGGAAATTCTTTATGGAGTAGAGAAGCTGCAAAATTTAGTGCTTGGTTAAGAGTTTTAACATTTGGTTGTAATGAGGTGAATGGGGAAAGTAAAGAGAAAAATAAAGATACTGCAATTTGCACTGAAATGAAATGGTCTCAACCAGATATCCTGCAGAATTAGACAAGTGGCTTGTCGATCCATTCAACTACTCATTCAATGCCAAGATTCACCAAGTTTGGCACTAAGTCTGTACCAAAAACTGTACCAAGAGCTGAAATAGAAATATAAATAAATGCCTCAAGGAGTTAACAGAACACTAAATAGTTACCCTCGAAATCTTGAGAAATATTATCAGACTTGCAATATTTCAACCTCAGGAGACTTCACCCACAATCACTGGTATGCCACCAGGACTAAAAATCCAAGTCCTTTTTTTTAATCCAGTGATGACAATAGATAATTTTTTCTTTTTTTCTTACATCTTTTAAGTGTTTTATACAGATTAAATAATTGTAATCTCATAACAACCCAATGTAATAAGCTATACTTTTATGCCCATTTACTGGGGTCACAATACTACAGTGTACAATCCTGTGCCTGTTTTTTACATTTGTAAGATCTGGACTTTCTTCTCCATGACTCAGTGGCTTATTCTGAGTATACATCAGTTTGTCGTCTGTTTGCTTAAATTTCACATATTTTATAAGTAAGACTTGTTGAAAAGTTACTTTATTTCCTCTAAAGTTATTATTCTGTCTTGAGAGGTTTTATTACCAGGAGCACTAAAACTACTTCAGTCAAACAATACCAATATTATAGGATAGTTGTGGCTTTTTTTTTTTTTTGCAGGAATATTATGCTAGGTACTTCATATATTTTTCTCATCGCTGCCTCTCTACTCAGACAAACAAGGAACCAGAGGTCAGAGAGATGTATAATTTTCCCAACTCACACAGCTGATAAGTGCCAGGGCTCAAATATAAACCAAGCCTTCCAGCTCAATGCTTTTTATTTGTTCCACATGATATATCCTGAAGGGACTATAAAGGCAAAATGGTGTAAAAACTTAAAATATTGAGGCAAAGATCTTTAAACTTTTAGTGAGTCCAAAGAATAGCAGGAAGAGGATAAGGCTTGGTCTCAGGGTAGGGGTTGGGTCTTTGAAGGGAAATGGGCTTTGTGGGCAGTGCCACTCTACTTGTAATAATCAGAGAAATTCCAAAACAAGAGAGTGGCAAGAGCTACCAGCTTGTGTCCTATCTGCTGGTAGCAGCAGAGAGTGGAGCATTCAATATAAAGATGAAGATTTTTTTAATGCCTTTGGTTTTAAGGGTAGTTTCACTCATAGGGTTATTTTCACCTAATTAAATCATATTCAGTTCAAAACTATATAGAATCAACTAAAAAGACCTTAGGGAAAACAGGTTCTTCTGGATGAAAAATCAAATTTAGCTACCAATAAATTCAATTCAATGAAAAAATGGAAACCAGAAACCAGACTCCCTGGTTACATTGCACGTATGCTAATGTGCCATGCATATCTGATGCATTAGCACAAAATGTTCAGTATATTTCAGATGTGGAACCATGTCTTAGAAACAAAGAAACAGAATCAAATAATAAATGGCAAATGGTCACTGTTAATCTTTGAATCTTATTCTTAAAGCACGACAATGCTTATAAGATCAAATATGCATATAACATTAGGAAAACAAAGTCGTTGATTTATAGATGTCCTCATTTAGAGAGTCCCAGCTATTGCAATGTGTGCCTCTTTTGCCACAATTCCCTAAAAGAGAGAAGACAGAAGGACAGACATAAAAAGAAAGAATGACAAGGGGTCTAAAGAGAGAGACTGGGAAAGGGAACAGGACATGGGGATATTTTTGCTCCCAGCTATGGGCAAGTGCTGCACTTTCTCCTGATAACCTTGACCTGCTTTTCCTGGCTCAGCGGTAGCAGCTGTGTCACATCGGCTTAGCATCTGCTTATCAATCTAACTGTGCAAACCTGATGCCCGCTTCCCGTGTCCTTAGCACTCAGGATATCGCAGTGACCCAGCTGACTAAGCTGCCTGCAGAACAGAGGAAACAATCAGTTCTTAGGAGAAGGAGGTCAGGGTGAGGCTTGGAGGGATGATCAGAACATGGTCTCTTTATTGTCCAATGATCACAAGTAGAAAGAATCTTTCTTGGGCAGCACATGGGGCAGGGTGTTCTAAAGTTGCAGAATTAATGGATTGTTGAATCTTAAAAAGAAAAAATGTCATTCCACCACATACTTCAGTAAACATGTAATGGTCTGTCAATCCTCTGAGGGATTGCTGCATGTTCTACCATGATATTCGTATCTTCTCAGCTGAAAACTGGGACACAAGGAGTACCATGAGACATGAAGAACTGTGGTGGTTAAAAATGTGGCTTTCATTTCTCTCAAGCTCCTGGGGTTCAAGTTCTGGCTTCACCACTGACCAGCCATGTGTGAGCTACTCAAGCTCAATAATACACAGGTTCTTGTGAGAATTAAATGAAGTCATAAATAATATGATATAGAGTCTGCTTTCTGGTATGCATCAAATAAATATGTAGTTAGAAAAATAGGAATGTACTTAGGGCAACAAAATAACATTAATAGCTGAGATAAACCAAGCCCTGTTGAAATTGAGCCTATCCCAAAACAGTGTGAATTATATGTTGTATATAGTATAGTATGCATTCAACCACAGTGAGGCTCAGTAATGGATGGGTCCTGGTCAGAGGATTTCTTGTGAGCTGGGACCTTCTAAATGGTGTAGCCTAACAAGTATCCTCCACTAATCACTGTTGAAGAATATTTATTGAGTTTGGCTTAATCTGTTCTTAGAACTTAAAAAACTGTTCTAGATACTAGGGATCCAACAGTGAATAAGAGCAGTTAAAAACCCTCCCTAGAGATTATATTCCAGAAGGTAAATGTAATCTCCTTAGAGACTACATTTCAGAAGGTAAAACAAAAAATAAATACATGAATGTACTAATATCCAGAGAGATGTAGAAAGTCAGGGAGTGATGACTGCCCTGAAGTGAAAGAAAGCAGGATAGAGGACAGTGGGGAATAAGGCTGCAGTTTCTAGTTAATTCAGCCAATTATCTCTGAGGAAATGGTACCTGAACAAAGACCTGAAGAAAGTGAAGGAAGGAGTGATGTAAATATCATGGGATATTTCCAGGCAGAGCAATCTGCAAGAGCAAAGGCTGAAGCCAAGTGTGTTTAGCCGCCCAGGGGAAAGCAGGTCAGTATGGCTGGAGCAGAATGAGAAAAAGGAGGTGATACAATCAGGAAGTTGGCTGTGGCCCATCATGTAGGTCATCACACTCCATCCCAACCAGTTTAGAATTCCTAAAAATATGCTGAGAAGCCATAAGAAATATTTGAGAAGAAGAATGGCACAATATGACTATGTCTGACAAGGACCTCTGTGGCAGCAGCGTGAAAAATAGATTATAGCAAGTAAGAGTCAGGAAAACCAATTTGGAGTCTTTTCTAACAGACTATATAAGAGGGGTGAGTGCCTTGTTACAAGATATTAAAGTAAGAAGTGACCAGATTTGGGACATATTTTGAAAGTGGGGAAGACATGATCAGCTAATGGCTTCAATAATGGTATAAAAGAATCAATATGGACTCCAAGACTTTTAGCAAAATCCAGCTGTATGGATGATATTGTCATATTGAGAAAGTCTGGGAAAATGTTGATTTGAGGATGGACAAGCAAAGTTGGAGATGCCGATTAAACATCCTGATGGATGTCAACCAAGTAAGATAAATGACAGTGAAGTTCAGGAAATAGGTCACATCAATAGATGCCCATTTATGAGTTGCTAGCATATAGATAGTATTTAAAATGGAACTGAGTGAGATTAGAAGACAAGAAAGATTAGAGACAAGTGAGATTAGAGATAAGAAAGTGAGTGCAGCTGCAGAAAACATCCTACTGTTTAGGTTGAATTCAACAGGATCCAAAGAAGATGCAAAATATTTCTTCGTAAGACACAAAGTACAGTAGAAAGAGGCTGAAGTTAGGCAGCGAGAGGTCCAGACCACAGTTACAACTGTATTACGGGCTGACTTGAAGGTTTCCTCATTTCCACTTCATAATCTATAAACTAAGAGCACCACCCAAGCCTACTGCTATTGCACCATTACCATTGTTGGGAGGCATCAAGCCTTTCATCTGTAAAAAAGATGAGGAAATAAGTAGAATGGCACACAGGCTGTCATGCCGTAACACTGCTCACAGGCAAGAAGGCCACAGATTGAGCCCAAGACATACTGCACACCACTGGGAAGAGGAAAGGTCAGTAACGGGATGAGGAGTCACATTGTACTAATTTCAAAATGTGCTATAGTCTACATCTCCATCCTGAAAGCCCCAACTCTTGCCCCTATTCACCTGCTAAGTAATGTCAACTCTATGATGCAAATGAATACCCACAGAGGAGAATCAAAATGAAGCATTGAAGAAAAGAGAAAAGGAAGAAAAGTACTGGGCAATTTAGAGAGCAAAGGAAACACCACGCATTCTTAACTTGTCTACTTACTGGCTAAGAACTGATGAAGAAAGCAAAGGAAGGAGAACATGGTCCTGGTTACCTGTCATTTCCATAAAGGCAGGGAAGCACGCAGGGGCCTTCAAGAAGATCATTCAGGATCCTACCAGGTAGAAGAAGCCCTGATCAGTAATTCACATGAAATTGATTCAAAGGGTTGATTTGTAGGCATTCAACCCTAGGACGGAAGGAGTTTGATGTCTGCTCCAAATTGGCAGTGAAAGATTAATTTATTTTGGAGATTGTTTCTGAGCAGAGAAAAAAGATAAAATATTGAAAAAAATAAATGACGGTAGCAGCCAGGGTACTAGCTTCCCTTTAGTTTCTCTAGGGATAAAATAATGAGCAAAAGAACAGGTATGGGCTCAGTGCCCTTACATCTGTGCTTAGGACACCAGCCACATACACTGAGGCAGGCGGATTTGAACCCAGCCTGGGCCTGCTAAACAACAATGACAACTGCAACAAAAAATAGCCAGGCATTGTGGAAGCGTATTTAGTCCCAGCTATTTGGGAGGCTGAAGCAAAAGAATCGCTTAAGCCCAAGAGTTAGAGTTTGCTGTGAGCTGTGACGCCACAGCACTCTACCAAGGGCAACAGGGCAACATAGTGAGACTCTGTCTCAAACAAAAAAAAAACAGGTTATGTATAAACTAGTTTAAATATACAGCACTGGCTTGGCACCTGTGGCTCAAGTGGCTAAGGCACCAGCCATGTACACCCAAGGTGGCGGGTTCAAATCCAGCCCGGGCCCGCTAGACAACAATGATGGCTGCAACCAAAAAATAGCCAGGCGTTGTGGTGGGCGCCTGTGGTCCCAGCTACTTGGGAGGCTGAGGCAGGAGACTCGTTTGAACCCAGAAGTTGGAGGTTGCTGTGAGCTGTGATGCCTTGGCACTCTACCCAGAAGGACAGCTTGAGGCTCTGTCACCAAAAAAAAAAAAAAAAAAAAAAAAAAATATATATATATATATATATATATATATATAGCACAGTATGAATCACACAGGCAGAACACAACCATTAGCTATCTACCTTCTTTTCCCTTAAACTTTTCATTTAAGAAAAAAATAGAGTTTTAGGATTTGGCAAAGAGAAGATATAAATGTTGATTAAGAAATCACTTAACGAAATGCCATGAACATGTTTAAATGGTATTTTGCAGAGTTGGGAGGAGGAAGAAACCTCAAAAATAAGTAGGAAGTATGATATAACATAATAAGAACAATTACTATTAACATTTTACTGAATTTCTCCTTCTTTAAAAAAGGCATTACATATCAGTCTTAAATTCATTTTGTCCTAATGTGCAAGGTTAATCCTCTAGTAATAATCAGTGTTGTTCTGTACATATTTTAAGTGAATACAAATATTATCACATTGTATCTACCAATCTGCAACATTTTATTTTAAGGAGATGTTATTTTTTGAGATGCATAAGTTGACTTACGAAGATTTCATTCATGTTTTTGTTTCTCAGTTATTAGTGCACTTTTACACTATCTCATGTGATCCTCTCAGTCAGCTGGACAGTTTAGAAGGCTCTTCATTTAATAGGTGGTACTCAGCATCATCTCACACACTGGATCATCCTCTGCGTTTTAAAGCACTTTCTTTACTTGGCTTCTGGAACAATATCTTATATTGACTTTATTTCTACTTAATTGATTATTCTTTCTCAGTTTCCTTAACTAGTTGTTCCTTATATTTCCAATCTCCAGATTGAATGTTTGGGGTCTCAAGATCTCATTCCTATGACCCTTTCTATATGTATACCAAGATGATCAATACAATTGCATGGTCTTAAGGATCAGTAATATACTGAGTATTCGCCAATCTTTATACCCATGTTCAACTGCTTCTGTACTCAGATTCAAATATCAAACATTCTATTCATTATTTCCAACTGAACAATTCATAGGTATCTCAAAATTAACTTGTAAAAACGAAAACTCCAAGAAAGTAACAGGATAAAATCTAAATAACTGTAAGTGGGGCTTTTAGACTTTTTTAGATATAACACCAAAGACATGATCCATGAAAGAAACAATCCACAAGCTAAACTTCCTTAAAAGTAAGAGCTCTGCTCTGCAGAAACCCGTGTCAAGGGAACACAAAGACCAACCACCGACTGGCAAAAATTATTTGCAAGAGACACATCTAATAAAGGACTATTATCTTAAATACACAAAGAACTCTTAAAACTCACAAGTAAGGAAAGAACCTAACTACAAAATTACCTAAAGACACCTCACAAGGAACATATACATATAGAAGTAAGCATATTAAAAGATAAAATCATATATCACCAGGAAATTGCAAATTAGCAATAAGATACACAGCCTTCAGAATTGGAGAAGATATTTGCATGTTATAAAACTAACAAAAGGCTGATAACTAGAATCTACAGAGAAGTCAAACTTGTCAACAAGAAAGAACACTTCCCATTGATCAATGGGCAAGAGACACAAACAGAACCTTCTCTGAAGAAGACAGATGCATGGCCGACAAACACATCAAAAAATGCTCATCGTCCCTAATCACCAGAGAAATGCAAATCATACCACTTTGAGATATCACCTAACCCCAATGAGAATGGCCCATATTACAAAGTCCCAAAGCTGCAAATGCTGGCATGGATGTGGAGAGAAAGGAATACTTTTATACTGCTGGTGGGACTGAAACCAATATAGCCTCTATGGAAAGAAATACAGAGAAGCCTCAAAGAGCTAAAAGTAAACCTTCCATTTGAGCCTACAATTCCATTACTAGGTATCTACCCAGAAGGAAAAAAAATCAATTATGTTACCATGAGAACATTTGTATTAGAATGCTCATTGCAGCTCAATTCACAATCTCTAAGACATGGAATCAACCCAAGTATCCATCAACTCATACATGGATTAATAAACTCTGGTATTTGAATACCACAGAATACTAGTCAGGCATAAAAAGAATGGAGACTTTATACCTCTTATATTTACCTGGATGGAGTTGAAGTACATTCTTTTTAGTAAAGTATCACAAGAATGGAAGAGCAAGTATCCAATGTATGCAATACTAATATGAAAACAACAGATCAGTGGTTCTCAACCTTCCTAATGCCGCAACCCTTTAATACAGTTCCTCATGTTGTGGTGGCCCTAAACCACCCTCCCTAGTTTGGGGGCCACCACAACATGAGGAACTGTATTTAAGGGTTGTGGCATTAGGAAGGTTGAGAACCAGTGCAATAGATAAACAACTACATGCACACATGAGAGAAAAACATCATTTAATTCAAATAGAGGGAGTGGGGAGGACAGAACAGGAAGGGGCATGAGGGAGAGTGATCAGTAAGCTCTTACCTAAGGTGCACAATGTAAGGGTATACAGCACACTCCCTGGGTGAAGGGCTCAATTACAACTTGAATTTTACCCAACAAACCCAAGTAAACAATGTAACCTCATCATATGTACCCTCATATTAATCTGAAAATTTTTTAAAAGATACCACTATATACCTATGAATGAGAATGAATAAAATCCAGAACTGCAGTCCCCAGCCCCTGAGATTCAGACCAGTACTGGTTAGTGGCCTGTTAGGAACCAGGTGGCACAGCAGGCATGAGCTCAGAGCGAGTAAAGTTTCATCAGTATTTACAGCTAGTCCTCTTTACTGGCATCACCAGTGGAGCTCTGCCTTATCTCAGATCAATTAGCCATTAGATTCTCATAGCACAGCTCTACCATCAACTGCACAAGTGAGGGATCTAGGTTGTGTGTCCTCCTTATGAGAATCTAATGCCTGATGATTGGAACTGGAGCTGAGGCAGTGATGCTAGCTCTGGGGAGCAGCACAATTACAGATGATCATTAGCAGAGGGCCTTTGACTATACAGAAATAATAATAAATCAATTGCTTGCAGACTCATATCAAAACCATCCTCCCTCATCCCTAGTCCATGAAAATTTATCTTCTGTGAAACTGTTCTTGGTGCTAGAAAGGCTGGGGGCCATTTATCTAGAACACTCTCCACACCAAATCCTGGAGATTTTGTGCAGCAATGGGAACTCCCATTCATTGCTGGTAGGCATGCAAAATGGTACAGCCACTTTGGAAGAAAGTTTCTTACAAAACTAAACAGACTCTTACCACATGACTCAGAGATTGCATTCACACTCTTTGGTATTTACCAAAATAAATGGAAAATCTCTATCACTGCATAAAGGTGTTCATGGCAGCTTTATACATAATTTCTAGAACTTAGAAGCAATCAAGTCCTTCTCTACCTTTTCAGTGAATAGATAAACCATGTTATAATAAGACAACGGAATATTATTCAGTGCTAAAAAGAAATGAGCCATCAAGTTATTAAAAGAGATGGAGGACACTTAAATGCGTATTACTCAGTGGAAGAAGCCAATCTAAAAAGGGTAGATTCCAACTACTTACCACAGTGTGATTCCAACTACATGACATTCTGGAAAAGGTAAAACTATGGAGAGACAAGTAAGAGAATCAATTGTTGCCTCTGTGGCAGAGCACAGAGGAGTTTTAGAGTAGTAAAACCTTTCTATATGATTCAATAATGATGGACACTGCTCTTATACATTGTTAAAATCCACAGAAAGTACAACACCAAGGGGAAACCTAAATGGGAACGATGGACTTTGGGTGGTAATGATGTGTCCATAGAGGTTTATCGATTGTAACACGTGAATCATTAAGATGTGAAATGCCAATTGTGGGGGTGAAATTGTTTCTGTGTGGAGACAGGTGGTTTATTAAAACTTTACTTTCTGCTAATTTTGCCATGAACCTAAAACCATTCTAAAAAGTCAAATTTATTAATTTTAAAATATCCAGTAGCAGAATTTCTTCTGTTATTAAACATTTATAGTATCCTCTAAAACTTCTGCAACAAATCCTACTGGCTTCACCTTCTAAGTATTTCTTGAGCCTGACTACTTCTCGCTGGTATGGGAGTGTCCACAGCATCATCATCTCTTACCCAAACTATTGCAATACCCTCCTAACAGGTCTCCCTGCTACTATGTTATTCTCAATAGTCTATAATTGACATAATGTCAGTGATATTTTTTAAACAATTCAGATTATTCTCTCATTTGCTAAAAATGTTCTAAGCTCACTCACTATAAAATCCAAAGCCTTCATCATTGTTCACAGGCCTTGAAAATCTGCCCTCCTGCTTCCTCTCTGGCCTCTTCTCCTGTCTTCCTTTCCCTTGCTCAGTCCTTGCCCGTCATACCACCTTCCCTGCTCTTTGTAGAACCTTCTCAGTTCTCTCAAGCCTTGGGGCTTTTGCACCTGCTCCCCCTTCTGCCTGAAAAATCAGACCTCCCATAGCTACATGGCCTGGTTTCTTCCTCATATTCTCTACCTCTCTGCTCTATTGCCATGAGTGAAGGATCCCTTTACTACTTCATAAAAAGAAGGCATCCCTATTAGTTGCTATCAATTTTACCATACTTCACATTCTCCATAGCACTTATCATCATCTCCCCTTTCTTTGTTCCTCTATTATATCATTCACCTGAAAGCATAAGCTTCACAAAACCTGGTATTCCATCTTTTTTCTTCACTACTACATCCACAGCTCCACTGCAGTGCCTGACCCAGTGTTGCTACTTATGTTTGTGGATTCAGCCTCATAAAAAGGAAGAAACTCCAAATTCTCATAACCCCTGATCATCAGAGTAATGCAAATCAAAACCACCCAAAGATATCATCTAATCCTGGTGAGAATGGCCCACATCACAAAGTCCCAAAGCTGCAGATGCTGGCACGAATATGAAGATAGGGGAACACTTTTACATTCTTGGTGGGACTGCAAACTAATACAGCCTCCTTGGGAAGAAGTATGGAGAATTCTCAAAGAACTCAAACTAGACTTCCCATTTGATCCCACAATCCCATTACTAGGCATCTACCCAGAAGAAAAAAATCTTTTTATCATAAGAACATTTGTAATAAATTATTTATCTCAGCTCAATTTATAATTGCCAAGAGGTGGAAACAACATAAACACCCATCAACCTAGGTATAGATTAATAAACTAAGGTACATTTATACTATGGAATATTATTCAGCCATAAAAAATGAAGACTTCACATCTTTTGTCTTAACCTGGATGGAGTTAAAACACATTCTTTTTCATAAAGTATCACAAAAATGGAAAAGCAAGTATTAATGCATTCAATATTAATACAAAGACAGTAGAAGATATAATACATATCCACATGAGAGAAAAACTCAAACTACTCTGTAGCCAATTCAAGTTGGGGGGATGGGGAAGTCAAGGGGGGAAGAGAGGAGGAGATTGGTGTGCTCGCGCTTAATGGGTGCAACATAAGGATATACAGCATACCTTTTTTGTGAGGAACACTTCAGAGTCTCTACAAAAGAATGATATGAAGTTTTCTTATTACCATTCTGTACCTCTAATACTATGTATATGATGCATTTTTCAGAGCTCTATGACAATAAGTCCTACATAGTGGCATTTTGAATGTTATTTTTGATATTAATATATCATAATTGTACACATTTTGGATGTAGTCACATTCTTAAATAAAATTTTGTTCCAATCTCCAAACTTCTATTTAAATGTGTTTGCTGGCTATTTAAATTTGGCATCTACCATCTGCTGACAGTGAAAAGTTAGGAAGAAAGCAATAATTTCTAGGAGAAATTTGGGGTGAGGGACTCACACAATTGTAAAGCTAAAGTTTTGATCAAAATAATGCAGCCAATGAACGTTAGTCATGAAATCAGTTAGAAAAATATTTACAAGCAACAAAAACCATGAAACTGACAAACATTTATTTTTAAAGGGCAATGATTTGGGGGGAAAGCATTTCACTGTGGCTTTGGGTATGAATCAAAACTATTCCTGGTTATTCTCTTCCTAATACATAAGGTGAGACAGGGCAAGGGCTGGGTGCATTTTGTTGTCACCACAACTTGAATGGAGTATCACAGCTGAAGGGGAGTATCTTGCTTCTGGAATCCCTCTCTACATGCTGGCTGGAAACAGAGAGCAAGCCTTATGTGCACACATGACAACATCAACAAGCAAAGAACTAATTCTCTCTTGTGTATTTAACTTTTAATGTTTTGCAAAATCCTAGCCATATCTAAGTCTATACACAGCAGAACTAAGTGAACCAAGTGTTTGGATCTTTCTTCTCTTAAACATATCTTTGTAGATTTATAAGTATGTAGAAATTCCAGTTTTGGGTGATCAAATACGTTACCATGTCCATCCAGATCTAGGAATTATTTGTAAAGAGTACTGCATAAATATAATGTTTTCATTTTCCAAGAGAACAATAAAATTCCACCCCACCCCTTCAGTCTTTCAAAAATACATATTTTTTTTTTATATATGGAACACCTTCTTAAGAAGGTAGAAAGGACAAGGAAAGGGGAAATAATTCAAATCATTTTCTTAGATTTTCTACTCACAAATTGGGATCCCATGAGTTTGAGAGAACAAACGACAAGAGTAGGGACAAGATATGGGTTTCAGTTATCCACACTACTCCTACCCCTTGGTATGGACAGTGTTTAGTGACTTATTGAATAACCTAGGAGATAAGAAAAGAAGCTTATTCAATGTTATTTCTAAGAATTCTCATCCTTTTATGTAGTGACTTATCCATTTGCTGAAATAAAACATAGCAAATCCCTTCCCAACTGATTCAATATCAAAGTGGGAGCAGGCCCCCGTTGCCAAGGTGACTTCATGCCAAACATAGTATTTGCATGCTGCTTCCCCAGAACTTCCTGAAAACAGGACAGACCAAATCCCCCTGAGACAGATAATCTGTAGCCAAAAGACATTCCACTAAGAGATGAATTTGGCATACCTCTCACACTGAAATCCTCCAAAGAATTCAAAATCTGATAGAACATAGCTCAGGGAGCATAAGTGGCAAGAAAAATAGTGTGGCGTTACTATGATGAAAATAAACTTTTGGTGGACGAAGCCTTCACATTCCATTCCTCTGATCACACATTAGCAGGGCCTATGTTAGCTATCTAGGGCTGGCTTGACCATCACCTCAGGAAAGTTGTTCATTTCAACAAATGCCTCTGCTTCAGACTCTACTGAATCCCATAGTAACTAACACCTGTCTCAGTGTAGTTTTGATCAGTTGTCAGATGGAGACTTTTCTGAACAAAACCAAATATGGACAAAGGACAGTGGTATAGTTTAATGTAATGCCAATCTCCAGAGTCACATGGAATGTTTGTTAAAAATGCAGATTCCTGGTACCCAGGCTTATTCAATCTTTGAAGAATAGAAAAGCCTTGGAATCCATGCCCCTAGGTAATGTTGATAATTACCCAAGGTTGGAGAAGTTCAGTCAAAGGAAAAGCAGGTGGAATGTTTATCAGTGGAGAAAACCTTCATTTCATCTTTCCTTCTGGAAGTATGGCCTCCTCTCTAGGTCTCTATTCTCTGGCCTAAGAAATGTTGCTAAGGCTCACTGCCTTTTTTCTTCTTCACCTCCCTGGGATATTGCAAAGGCCAAAAAAAACGCTGCCCATAATTTTCTGATCTGTGGATCAGAGAGGACCGAGGCATGCCCTTCTTATATTTAGGCAGTGCTGCGGGTATGCCTATTTGACCTTATTTCATGCAGTCCCTGGATTGTGTGCTGCCACACTGTTCCCACATTTCTGGGTAGCATAGCCCTGGGCATAAAAAGAACAAGGTTGATTAAATCTGGCAAATCCGTGGACAAGCCAATGAGACAGTCTTTCTGGACCTGAACACTCTTCACACCAATCTTCTCCACTAAGTCATCCCTCCTGAGAAAATATTAATCTTTATATATTCAGGAATACAGTGCTGTTAGCTGCTTGGAGTGGTCAGGGAGAAGGGTTGCCTCTTCAGAAAATATTATAAAAGAAGAGACAGTAAAGAAAGCCTTTTTTTCTGCCTGAATTTTAGAGATGTGATTTAGAGTCTAGGAAGATGAGATTTTGCTTCAGAAATCTCTGTGGAAGGTGAATGTGCTCTCTAAGGATGAAAAAGGCCTTCACCTAATTTAAGTGCAGTTGACACTTCCAAAAGCTGAAGTGAAAATATTTGAATATTCAGTGACTATGGGTTATATTTTGATGCTTACTTATTTTTAAACACAGAGCCTCCACAGGACTGGGCACACACAAGTTGCCTAACTGATTCCTACAGCAGTCCACAGAGGTACTGAAATTTCTTCTAAGGAAGAAATAAGCCAAATGGACCTTGTTAATAATACTACTATACTCTGGAGATTGGAGAACCTTTTTAAATACAAAGAAAACAAATGGAGCCAGACTCTTGAATCTCCATGGTCTCTAAGGCAAGATCAGAAGGTCATGCTCCTGCTATGGATATATTCTCTAATGGAGTATTTATACTCAGGGACTCCAACCAGCTGGAAGAATATTTATGTGGCAGTAAAAAACTTTAACCGAAAGCTGTTTGGTTCTAATAGTTTCAGGTATTTCTACACATCTCTGCTCACCATGTGTCATGTTGAATTATACGGTGTCCAGAGTGTAACAGCAGAGGCCCATAATGGAACTTATATAATGGAATGGCCTGGGAGAGGAAATGGACAGGGTGGCAAGGGAATAGGGAAGAAGGGAGAAGATGGGTAAGAAAGGGACCTTAAAGGGAAATTTTTCTTTTCCATTTGGTTTTGATTTCCAGATTTAGAATAAAATACATACTATAAAGAGAAATATTTGTGGTCGTACCTGCCTTACACTCAAAGTTATCACAGTGTAGTAGATCAGAGCACAAAATCCGGAGTTATACTTCCTGAATGCAAATCCCAGCTTAGTTATGTACTAGTTCTATGACTCTGAATTTACTTAAGTCGTCTATGTCTCAGTTTGCTTATTTGTAACATGGGGGCAACAATAGTACTATTTCATGGAAGTTCATATGAAAATTGAATGAGTCAATATTTTAAGTACTTAGCACGGTTCTTGACACACAGTATTATGTAAGTGAGATATACGTGTGTATGTGTGCATATATACGAAATCATATATTTATATGTATACTTATATATAAGTGTATGAACATATTTGTTTATTTGGCTTTTTTTTTAAGAAAGTCCCACACTATCACCCTGGGTAGAATGCCATGGAGTCATAGCTCATAGCAACCTCAAACTCTTGGTCTTAAGCAATCCTCTTGCTTCAACATCCCAAGTAGCTAGGACTATAGGCACCCACAACAATGCCTAGCTAGTTTTTCTATTTTTAGTGGAGATGAAGGTCTTGCTGTTGCTCAGGCTGGTCTCAAACTCCTGAGCTCAAGTAATCCCCCCTCCTTAGCCTCCCAAAGTGCTAGGATTATAGGTACGAGCTACCGTGCCCAGCTATATGTATAGTTTTTAAATAAGCACCCATTGTATGCTCAGAGTTGAATGTTGTATCAGGAGGCACCAGGGTAGAATCTGAGTTTGGGAGGTATCATTCAAACCATAAATGAATATTCTTCAGAGAAACACTCCTTTTTAGTTTGGCCATGTAATTTCCCTTAGGGAAAAAAAAATGACAAGACTATGCAACAATTACTAATAGATACCGAAGAATATAGAATGAGCTAGTTACTATGATGATTATCATACTTTAATGATTATCTAAGTTTCAGCCTCACAACAACTCTATGAGGTCCATGAATAAGGACCTGAAGACAGGAGATGTTAAGTGACTTGCCCAAAGCCACATAGCGAGTGAGTGATGAAGCTGAGACTTTAATCAAGTCTGTCTGATTCTAAACTCAGGAACCTTTCATCTCCCCTTAGAAACCTTACGATACATGTATAAAAACTAATATAGTTGGTATTCTAGTCTAGCTCAAAGACTAGTAGTAGTGTATAGTTTCGATCTTACCTCCTACAGTGCCTGCATCGTGCCAGGCACAAAGCTGTACTCAACAAACCAAATAAAAAAGCTCAAGAAAAAGCTCTTCCTCCCTGTTAAGTGACAAATATTTCTCCCAGAAGGGAAGCCTATTGTGAATGAAATGCTGAAATGACACACTGTAAACCTGACATTTCTAAGCACTTTGTTTACAACAAGATATTTTATTATGTCTACTGTACTGGACACTGTGAAAAGCACTTAGAAGAATTATCTCATTTCAGCCTCACAACAATTTTATGAGGATGGAACTAGTATACCCAGTCCAATAATAGGTGACAGGTTGCACAAGGGGAAACTGAGATGCATAGCTGTTTAGAAATGTGTCCAAATAATAGTGGGACCAGTGTTCAAATCCAGAAGTTTAGCCTCACAGTTTACGCATGAACAATCTGCTAGTTTGCAAGATTTGGCTAAACACCAAAGCCAGCACTCTAGAAAGTACCACAGCAGTCATAGCTTGAAATAAACTAAAAGGGACTAGTCAAAAAATAGTCAGAGATTCAAGAAGGAAGAATCCTGTGGTAATTCATTAAGGGAATCATCGGTTCCTTGCTTCTATATTTCTATTTCTGGCTCAGGTAGCAAGGAGGACAATAAAAAGCTTTCATAGAATGCAAGAGGAAAAGTCTACGTATGTCTTGCTGTAGTTCATAAACATTGGACTTATCATTCAATGTGACTCTGAGAAGCAGCCAGAAAAGAATGAAAGTAGCATTGTTAGCTGTGGAAATGATAGTGCTTCCAGACTGATTAAATGCTTAACTTTACACATGATCTAAGGTGAAGCCAGTGCTATCGAAGGAGCTTGCATCATAAAGCTTTCTGGCTAAGTCTCTGGTTCATACATCGAGCTCTGCAGCCTCCTGACCGAGTTCTCCTTTCCCTGCTCTGTAGAAAATCATTTTAATTTTTTAAGATGACTTGCATTTCATCAGACATGAAAGCTTAAATTTCAGGTTTCCAAGTAAAGTTTGCAAAGGAACTTTCCCCTTCCATCCAACTGCCCCAGAAACAAATATCACCCCCACCATTCTCAAGGGAATTTTTTTTTGGGGGGTGGGGTGGGCCTGAACAAAGGCAGAGGCGGCTCAGGCAGTAACATAAGGGTGTTTAGGAAAACAGCTCAACTAACAAGAGAACATCTTGTTTAGTACTTAACGCTACATGATGAAGACAAACTTCATCCTGGAGTTTGCTAGGTCTACTTTCTCCCATCATTTCCATCTGTTATTTGGCTGTGATACTGACAGCAACTCAGATGGCTAAGTGCTCATCTAGGAGTCCTAGATTAGGGTTTGTCTGCTAACCCATGAGATTTGATCAGTCACTCACAGACTTCATTTCTTTGAGGTCTACAAAAAAGTTTCATAGGTTGGACATAGTTAACGAAACAAAGTCTTCCTTTTTCCAAGAAAAAAAGGTAGAATGTTAACCCACATCCCCTCTCCCAGTGGTGTCTGGGGGTATCATGTTCACCAACACTAGGTCACTATGAGCCTTTCCAAAAGTATTCTATCTACATCAAATATGCTTTTATGTAATATTTATTTATAAATTGATAGATGTGTGACTTTATTTATAGATCATTATGACATACACACAGAATTGAAAGGCTATTCACTATAGTGTTCACTGAGTATTCGCTTTAGTTGTTTTTAAAGGGTGAGATTATGAGCAATTTTATCTTTATTTTATACAATACTTTTTTGATGTTTATAGTGGTTACATATTTTGTATGCAATACACTGAAAGGCATTTAAAACTGCAAGTTAAATACCCACTCTTACTGTATTTCTAAGAAAGGTAAAATAATGAATAAAGAATTTAAGACACTTCCTCAGGTCAATCTACAACCCTGATAAATTAGCAAGCCAGGTCAAAAGTAGTCTAGTATTGGTTGAATCCAACCATTTCTGTAAATGCACAAATCTTTGAGTGGTTCCGCTGGCCATGCTACCCAATATGGTAGCCACAAGCCACATGTAGTGTTTAACTTTAACTTTTATCAGGTTAAATACAATAAAATTCAAAATTTAGTTCCTCAGTCTCACTAGCTATATTTTAAATTTCCAGTAGCTACCTGTAACTAATGGCTACCAACTGGACACCCCAGAAACAGAAAATCCTATCATTGCAGCAAGGATACATAATGGACAGCTCCAGTCCTTCTGCTAATTTGCTAACTGAGCACAATGTTACAATCAGCCAAGGGAAGCCCACTATACATTTATATGAAATAGGGAACATGATTCTTACACCTGTTTTCCTTCTCACACCACAGGTAGAGAGAGTCACTAAAAGTGTCCTCAAGGGACTATGCAGTTAGAACAGAGTTGCTCCAAAAACCCCAATCTGAAGAGTCTCTGGGAAATGGTAAAACCTTGATAAAAAATACAAGAGTCACAGAGGATCCAGTGGAAATCTGTACCATCTGCCAATGCCACACACTAAGTGGCATTCCAAGCAGGTTAGATACTTATTACTGGGAACAACGTCCATTACTGTGGAAGCCTATTCCCTCCTCTACATAGCAAAATGCAGGCAAATTTCCATGCATGAACAATTACAAGCACCACGGGTGACGTGTATAAGCACAGGGCACTAAACACCCTCAGTGATTGCTGCACCATAGAGATGGAAGGGGATAACTCTAAGCTCAGTAATAACTAAGATAACCTTGAACTTAGTAATTAGAGCTCAGTTTATCATCTATCATGTATCCTTAACCTGTCATTTAGATTCTTGCCACACAAAGTGTGGTTCTTGGACCATCAACATCAACATCACCTGGAAACTTAGAAATGAAGTTTCAGCTCAAGCCTTACCCAAGACCCACTGAATAAGAAACTCATTTGAATGATATACTGGATGATATATGCACCCATCAAAAGTCAAGGGTCACTGATTCTCACTCTACTTTTAATTTCTAGAATGCAAAGGAGACCTAGATCTTTCAACCAAATTTTGTACAATATACTGGACCTGGAAAAACGGCATGAAGTTTAGTAAACATTTACAGATTAATTGAAAATATGAGACCCAGCTTTCAATAAAAAGAAGCCAATATACTTTAAATGAGTTGTCAAAAATATCCTTAACAACCCATGTGAGCATTTTAGTGTTTCATTTTGGTTTAAAAATGCAAAGAAAGTAATACTAATAAGCAAATAATAAACCATACATGATTCCTTTGTTCTTTACATTGCTGTCTATAAGGGCAATCATTTTTAAAAGCTTTTATTGGATAGCTTGAGCAGAATCATGCCCTAATTATAGTCTTCCTTTTTATTTGCCATTGAGAGGAAATGCACCAGATGAAGCTGTTTGAGACTCTGTGGTTTGTTCAGCTGTATTAAATGCTTCTAACTGCTGACTTTTATCGTTCTTAACAAGTCAAGACCAGACTGAATGTCTTTGAGGATAATTGTTTTTATTCATTTCCCTTCTGTATTGCTAAAATGGAGGCGCTATGTAAATTAAGGAAAGAAACTTGGATTCAACACTGTCCAGACCTTTGCTAGTACTCAGAAAGAGGCAAAACACAATCTCCTCTGTATAGATTGCTTCATGTGTCTGTGATCAGTGGATTCTGCTTCAAAATATACATAATTTCTTGATTCTTCAAGGTGGTCACTGTGCCACTAAGTTACATAACTGACTTGTGCATAGAATCTATTACCAAAAAAAAACCTGTGCCAGTGAAAAGCACTTGTTCCTAATATATTATTTATATCAATGTAGTCAACAATGTAATGAGTAGAGTTATATCATGAAAATTACTACAGAGTAGAGTTATATCATGAAAATTACAGAACTCAGGCACTCTGGGTCTTATTTTCAATTTTACCATTTAGTTGCAGTATGACGTTGGGATAAAGAAATAAAGCCATGGTACTCCACTAAGACACTAAGATTGCTTTTGCCCTCAAGGAGACATTTGGCAACGTCTGAAGATATTTTTGATTGTCATGAGTTAGGGGATGCTCCTGGCACACGGCACCTAGAAGGCAGGGATGCACTAAGCATGCTACACACAGGGAATGGCAGGATAACACTTCATGGCAAACAGTTATCTGGCCCCAATTTTCAGCAGTGGTGAGAAAGAGGAATTCTGGACCCGAACAGCTTACCATCATCACCATCTCTGAGTATTGACATGCTCAGGCAAAAATTATAGTCTACCAAAATATCATACACTGAACTATGTACTTCTCAAATCAATAAAGAAGGATTCACCACATCCTTGCTTCATGTTCACCACTGTTTTAAGTACAACAGCAAACATAAAAGTCTAAGGCATGGTCTTTTACTTATTCTTCCAGAAACTAGAAATTAGAATAAACACTTCAGGCCTAATAGGACAATTCCTCATTGATCCATTCCAGTAATTTTTTGCTGCCTCTCGCCATGGTGCCCCGTCTAATTATGGGATGACTCCCTATTCCCCTGGGATGCCACTTTTCATTCTCATTCACTTCCTTGTTCTAAAGGAACAGCAATTTGCCACTGAATGGTTATTAGCCTTTTTCCCTTTAAGAGACTAAGAAGAGAAAAAAGCCCACAGGATAATTTTAAAAGTTGTTGCTCCAGTTTTTCTCCAACTTTAGAAATCTCTGTTGGCTTTTAATTAAGAACTTGCATTTAGACTGTGAGATGAACCAGATTTGAAGGATTGTTTTTTTTCTTCTTTTAATGAAATGGCACTTATTTCCCTAGGAGGGGTTTTCCCCAGATTCTCATTGTTCTACTAAAGATGATTTATATGGGCATCTGTGAAGGTAGCTGAATCTTTGATTGAAGTGGGAGGCCATGGTAGGCACACCGTGCTTTCCCTGTGGGAAACTAGGAAATAAACACCCTGGGGACACAGGATTAAGATCCTCACAAACTTCAATGTGGAATGACCTGGAGGTGGGGTAAGTCAGAGGCCCTAAGAGTGGCAGTGGGGTGCTGTATGATAAAAGGCCCCCAAAATATGCTATGAATGTGACTGAATGAGTCAGCTGTTTCAGAAAACTACAATGCATGTTTCAATCCATTCCCTCTCCTCACGTGGCCTTAAATATCTTAAACGTATTTAGAAGGACTCAGTGCTAAAGTATACCCATACACCTAATGCCTGGGCACTCATACATATATTTTTTTTGTTTTATTTTATTTTATTTATTTTTTGCAGTTTTTGGCTGGGGTTGGGTTTGAACCCACCACCTCCGGCATATGGGGCTGGTACCCTACTCCTTTAAGCCACAGGTGCCGCCCCCTGGGCACTCATATTTTGAAGCCCATAAATGCTAACTTTTCTTCTGAGCCATTTTATTCTGAGCTAAGTATCGGAGTAAATTGTTGATTCTGTTCATAAAAATTAGTAAAAGAAAGTATAACGGGGGCAAGATATTTGCAAGTCCTATCTCCTCCAAAGATACTAATTAACTACAAAATGAAAAATGAGTAACTTTATAAGAAATAAAGCTGGCAGATAGTACCTGAATCAGATGATCAAAGTCAACATCATTGGTGATGAGAACTATCAACATCTTGTATCACTCCTAGGATGAAACAAGAAGGACGAGGTATTTCTTTCCCAAAATATATATAACCTCAATTTAAGCATGAATAAGACATCAGATAAACTCCAACTGAGGGCCATCATGCCAACAAGCTAAATAGCATTTTCAAAAGTGTCATAGTTGCAAAAGACAGGGAAGATTAGAAAACTTCTACAGATTAGAGAAGACTAAGGACACGCGACAAGTAAATGCAGCATAGGATCTTAGACAGCATCCTGGATCAAAAAAAGAGGACATGAGTGGGAAAGAAGCAAAAGGTAAATAAGGTCTACAGATAACTTAATAGTACTGTAACATATCAGTGTTAATTTCTTGGCTTTCTTAATTCTTTTGATTATATCACAGTAATATTAGGGGCAGCTGCATAAAGATTATCAGGCAGTTCTCTGTGCTACGTTGCAACTTTTTCCTACCTGAAGGCATACCTCAGACACATCACAGGCTCCATTCAGACCAAGGCAAGAAAGCAAATTATCACAAAAAGTTAGTCACACAAAGTTTTGGGTCTATTAAATGTGCAATAGTATTATGTCTAAAAAGGCAGTGCACATACACTTAATGCTAAATAATGCTAACAATCATCCGAGCCTTCAGCAAGTTGTCAATTTTTTGCTGGTGGAGGATCTTACCTCAACGTTTATGGCTGCTTACCAATCAGGGCCACAGTTGCTGAAGGTTGATGTGGCTGTGACAATTTTTTATAATAAGACAACAATGAAGTTTGCTGCATCAATTGAATCTTCTTTCATGAAAAAATTTCTCCATAGCATATAATAGGGTTTGATAGCAGTCTATTCATAGTAGAAATTCTTTAAAAATTAGACTTACTCCTCTCAAACCTCACTACTTTCTCAACTAACTTTATGTAATGTTCTAAATCCTTTGTCATTTCAATAGTGTTCATAGCATCTTTATGAGGAGAAGATTCCATCTCAAAAGACCACTTTCTTTGCTCATCCATGAGAAGCAACTCCTCATTCATTCAAATTTTACCAGGAGATTGAAGCAAGTCAGTCACAGCTTCAGGCTCTATTTCTAATTCTAGTCCTCTCACTGTTTCTACCAAGTCTGCCGTTACTTCCTCCACTAAAGTCTTGAATCCCTCAAAGTCATCCACAAAGGCTGGAATCAGCTTCCTCCAGACTCCTGTTAAGGTTGCTATTTTGACCTTTTCCCATGGACCATGAATGTTCTTAATGGCATCTAAAATATTGAATATTTTCTAGAAGATTTTCAATCTACTTTGCACATATCCATTAAAAGAATCACTATTTACCATGTACAATAGCTGTAGCCTTCTAAAATGTACTTTTCAAAAAAGAAGTGAAAGTTAAAATGACTCCTGATCCATGGGTTGCAGAACAGGATGTTTTGTTTAGCAATCTTAAAAACAACAGTAATCTCCTTGTACATCTCCACCAGAGCTTGTGGATGACCAGGTACATTGCTGGTGAGCAGTAATACTGGGAAAGAAATCTTTCTGTTATGAGCACTAAGTCTCAACATTGAGCTTAAAACATGCAGTAAACCATTTTGTGAATATTTGTGTTGTCTTCCAGGCTTTGTAGTTCTATTTCTAGAGCACAAATGAAGTAGATTTAGCATAAGTTGGGCCCTAGGACTTTTGAAATTGTCAATAAACATTGGCTTCAACTTAAACTCACCAGCTGCATTAGCTCCAAATAAGACAATCAGTCTGTCCTTGGAATCTTTGAAGCCAAGCATTGAGTTTTTCTCTCTAGCTATGAAAGTCCTAGATAGTGTTTCATCATCATTGAAAATCTGTTGTTTAGTGTAGCCACTGTCATCAATGACCTTAGCTAGATCCTGGGTTACTTGCTGCAGGTCACTACAGGTTCTATATTAGCTCTTGCTGCTTTATCTTCCACTTTTATGTTATTGAGATGACCTCTTTCCTTAAGCCTGATGAACCAATCTCTATTGGTTTTAAACTTTTCTTTTACAGTTCTGTCACCTCTCTCATCCTTCACGGAATTGAAAGTCTGGCTTAGAATTAGGCTTTGGCTTAAGGTAATGTAGCAGCTGGTTAAATTTTCAATCCAGCCACTGAAACTTTCTCCATATCAGCAATGAGGCTGTTTCACTTCCGTATCATTCATGTATTCACTGGGGTAGCCCGCTGCATTTCTTTCAAGAACTTTTCCTTTATGTTCACAACTGGGCTAACTCACAGAAGAGGCCTAGCTTTTGGTTCATCTCAGTTTTAGACATGCTTTCATCACTAAGCTTAATCATTTTCAGCTTTTGAATTAAAGCAAGAGACAGAGGACTCTTCCTTTAACCTGAATATATTTTGAAGCCATGGTAGGGTTATTTATCAATTGGCCTACTTGCTATGTTTCTGTGTCTCAGGGAATAGGGAGGTCTAAAGAGACGGAGAGAAGGAGGAAACAGCAGATGGTGGAGCAGTCAGAACATACAACATTTATTGATTAAATTCACCATCTTATTTGAGCATGGTCTCTTCCACCTCAAAACAATTACAACAGTAACATCAAAAACCAGCAAAATTAGCCTGGCACAGTGGTACACACCTACATTCCCAGATACTGGGGAGGCTGAGGAAGGAGTATCACTTGAACCAGGAGTGGAAGGCTGTAGTAAACTATGATTGTGCCACTGCACTCCAGCCTGGATGATAGAGACCCTGTCTCAAAAGGAAGGAAAAAAGGAGAAAGGGAGGAAGGGAGGGAAGAAGGGACAGAAGGAAGAAATGCTGTGAATAATAATAATTAAATATTAAAAATAATTAAAATGTCAAACACATATTGAGTTCTTACTCAGTATGCAATATACTGTTCTAAGCCCTCTACATGTGTTATCTCAATTCTCAAAATAACCCTATATGATAGATTTTACTATCATCAGATATGTATTACAGATGAGGAAGCTAAAGCTGAGAGACATAATTTCCCCTCCCACTGTCCCTAGTATATTTTTAAGTTTGGTTTACTGAATATAATTATATACAAAAAATTATTTTAAGTTTGGTTTACTGAATATAATTATATACAATAAAATCTATTCCTTTTCAGTGTATAGTTCAATGAATTTTGACACATATACATGTATACAGTCCTATAACTGCCATCACAAAGATATATACTTCCACTCCATACCCTCAAAAAATTCCTTTAGGCTCTTTGTAGTCAATTTTCCCACCCTAGACCCTGAAAACTACTAATCTAAATTCTGTTTCTATACTCTTGCCTTTTCTAGAATGTTCCATGAATGCTATCACATAGCATGTAGCTCTTCATGTCTGACTTCTGTCACTTAGCATAATGCTCTTGAGATTCACCAAGGTTGATGCATATATTGGTTGTTCATTCTTTTGTACTGATGAGTAGTATTCCAGGATATGGATTTACCACAGTTTATTTACCTGTTCAACAACTGATGGACAGTCTGGAGTTGCTAATAATTATGCTGCTAACAACATTCACATATGTATCTTTTTATGAACTTATGTTCTAATTTTTCTTGCCTGAATACCTAACCTCAGAATGGAATTTCTGGGTCTTTTGGCAAGTGTACATTTAAGTACATAAGAAACTTAAGGAAAAAGTACAAATTAGGAAGCATCCATTACCTGACTTCAAATTATACTACAAAGATACAGTAACCAAAACAGCATGGCACTGGTACAAAGATAGAGATATAGACCAATGGAACAGAATAGAGAATCTAGAAATAAAACTGTATATATAGCTACAATCAGCTGATTTTCAATGAAGCAGACAAAAACATACACTAGGGAAAGGATGCCCTATTCAATAAATGTGGATAGAAAAATCAGACAGCCACATGCAGAAGAATGAAAAAGGATCCCTATCTCTTGCTATATACAAAACTTAACTCAAGGTGGATTGAAGACTTGAAACTATAAAAATTCTAGAAGATAACATAGGAAAAACTCTTTGGACATGACTTAGGCAAAGGATTTACAACTATGACTCCAAAGGCAAATACAGCAATGACAAAAATAAATAAACAGGACTTAATTAAATTAAAATTTTTCTGCATAGTGAGGGAAATAATTAATAAATAGAAAACCTACAGAATGGGAGAAAATATTTGCAAACTGACAGACTGTTTTTCAGTCACCACCCTGATTCAGCACTGCCACCCACTAGCAACATATCAGCTTTCCAGTTGCTTTACATCCTTGTCAGTACTTGGGACCCTAGGTCTTTCTAATTTTAGCTTTCTACTGACTGTGCATACATACCCCAATTTTAGATACAGAGTATATGAATTTCCTTGAAGACAAGTAATCTTATTTTGTGCATTTTTTTTTGTTTATTTATCACTCATATATCTTCTCTGGTGGATTATCTGTCAATTTTTTATCAAGAAGTTTTTCTTCTCACTACTAAGTTTAAGAGTTCTTTACATATTCTGGATATAAGTTCTTGCTCACATATATGTCTTGCAAATATATTCTCCCATTCTAAGCTTTATCTTCTTATGTTCTTAATATTATATCTCTAGGAGCTGACCTTTCATAATTTTGATGAACTCAAACATCAATTTTTTTCTTTGACATTTGTTGTGTCCCAAGAAACCTTTGTCTAACTCAAGGTCACATAGATTTTCTCCATTTTCTTTTAAATATTTGAAAATATTAGCTCTTACATTTAATACTATATTCCATTTCAAGTTAATATTTATGTGTGGTGTGACGTAATGATTGAGGTTCATTTTTTGTATACATATCTACAATTGTTCCATGCCATTTGTTGAAAAGAATGATGTCATTTCCCTTGTGTTTTTATTCCTAGATATTATATTTTTATGCTATTGTGAGTTGTCAATTTCAATATGCAAGTAAAACTGCAGTTTGGAAAATAGATGGCAGCTTACTGTAAAAAAAAAAAAAAGGAATTAGAACTAAAAATTAATTGTAGCAAAAGGTCAGTTTCTTTCCCAAACTCAACCAATTATTTTAAAACTTTATTGGAGTTTTTAATTATAAATGTATGCTAGTTGTAACAGATAAGAAACCACAAAAGTGCATAAAGAAAATGTTAATAATTTGTTTCCATTTCACCCTTAATCCTTCCTCCTAGAAGTAACCCTAAATGTAATCAGTAGTAATACACACTTCTCTCTCTATCTCTATCTCCATCTCTATCTCTAGCTCTAGCTCTCTCTTACATGCCTACTTAATGAGCTGAAATAAGAGTCTTAGTCCTACTTCATTTCTCTGGCAATAGATTACGAATTATCAAGAAAAATTTATATTTAAGATATACTCTATATCATAAGCAAGGGTCATCTATTTTAGAATGAGAAGACTTCAATTTCGTTAAAATTTTAAATAGCTTCTGTATGTCAAAAAGAACACATTGTTATAAACATTCTAGTGCAAGAATCTTTCAGTAACAAAGATGGGCAAACAACTCAAGTGCCCATCAATACATGAATGAATTAATGAAATGCCATATATGTATACCCTGTAATACTACTCAGCTTTAAAAGAAATGGTGATCTAACACCTTTTGTAACAACCTGGATGGAACTGGAGACCATCGTACTAAGTGAAGTATTGCAAGAATGGAAAAATAACCACCACATGTACTCAGTACTAAATTGGAACTAGTCAACCATCACTTCTGTGCACATATGGAAGCAAAGCTCAATGGAATTCAAATAGGTGGGAAGGGGAGATAGGATGGATAAATTCACACCTAATAGGTGCATCGCACACTTATAACATTGACTTAAGATAATATATTATGTAACCAAAACATGTGTACCCCAAGGATATTGTGAAATTTTTAAAAAAGAACAAATTGCTAAACATCTCATTTCCCAATTGTGTTAAACTACAAATGACAGTGTCTGTGTATCTGTGCAAATGTACACATGTTTCTGTGTTTGTTTACGTATGTAAAGAAGCACCCAGTGATGTGCTAGAGTCAACTTATATAAGCTCTCAAGAGCCATTTTGGGTATCTTTGTCCAACTCCACCTTAACCACATCTCACAAGCTGTGAATCATTTTGGGTATCTTTGCCTAACTCCACAGTAACAATTTCTCACAAGCTGTGAGTCATTTTGGGTATCTTTGCCCAACTCCACATTAACCACATCTCACAGACAGCGTGAAATCAACACAGTAAAAAATATTTATATAGTACAAAAGTCAGCAACAGCTATAAGTTAAGACTTTTTTTTTCAGATCTGGTTTTTAAACATTTACCAGCATACCACTTGATGAACACACACACACATGTATGCTTTCATAAATATGTTCAAGTTATTCAATGCACACAGGATAAACATATCTCCAATTTTGTACTGATGGTACTTTAAGAGTTTTATTTGCTTTTATAGACACTGGAATTGGGAACATGAAGAGAAATTAATGAAGGCCTGTTTCCATTACTGACAGTTTGTTATACAGTTAATAAGAAGAATGGGAGAGAGAAAAAAATACATATTTATCTGTTCAAGTTTCTCAAGAAGTACTGTAATATGATGTGAGCATTAAGAATAAGGTTTCAATTCTATGATTTGCTGTGTGATAAAATCAGATTCAGAGAATATGGTTAACTGCATCTCATGTTCTATATACAGTCCTAACAGCAAAAGCCAGATTTTTAAATGTCTCTTTATAAATGTGAGAGAGCTCTGTAAGAACAGAGTATAAATGAAGTACCACATGACAAGAGCCCAGAAGTTTCAGACCTAATTCATGAAGTATATATAATATTTACAAGTCCCATATATATTATTGCCAATTACTTTTGCTTTTACAAATCCTTCTGAAATGAATGTGGTTCTCTTGTGATTGACTTCAGTCAGATTTTTCATGGTAAAAAGGGGGTCCTTTTATTATATACAGTGACCAAGCATTACTAATAGATTATATGTGATAATCAGATAGTTCCCCTACCTCTCATATACTCACCTTATAAAATAAGTCATACTAAATCTTTATTAAAAGAGGCTAAAGGTCAGTTAGCAAAATACAAGTGAGAGTTTTAAAATTGATAATATAAAGTGGTTTGCTTTTATATACTGGTACTATGAATCAGGCAACAATCTTTAAAAATAGGATTTATTGATACATAATTCACATACCATGTATTTCTTTCATTTAAAACACGCAATTCAATGCTTTTAGTGAATTCACAATATTGTGCACCCACCACCCCAATCAAATTTAAAACATTTTCATTATTCCCCCAAATCCTTGTTTCCCTTAGCTATCACCCTCCAATATCCCAATTCCCATGCCCCTCCACCAGCCCTAGGCAAACACTATTCTCATTTCTGAATCCATATAAAAATTTTCCTATTCTAGGCATACTACATAAATTGAATCATGTAATCTGTGGTCCATGGTGATTGGCTTCTTTCACTTAGCATAATGTTCACAAGGTTTATGTTTATCTGTGTTGAGTATGTGTCAATGTTATATATCAAGGTATCATTAAGTAATATTCCATTATATTGATATACCATACTTTGGTTATCTATGCATCAGTCAGTGGACATTTGCATTGTATCTGCTTTTTGGCTATTATGAATAATACTGCTATGACCATTCATGTACAAGTTTTTGTGTGGACATCTGTTTTCACTTCTCTTGGATATATACCTAGGAGCAGAGTTGCTGGATCATATGGTGGCTCTAGGTTTAGCCATTTGGGGGTAAACTGCCAGACTGCTCTCTAAAGTAGCAACACCATCTCCCAGTCCCACTTGCAGGCAACATTTTTACTCAGCCTAAATGCCCAGAGAAACTATGGGATTTCTCTTAAGCCCAAACAATTCAGTCAATTAACTCTTTCCTTTATTCTGTCCATTTGTATTACTTCATAATGTTGTCATTATATGGGCGAGTCAAGTATCACTACCATGACTATTCTATTTTAATGTTTATGTTTTATTTATGTATGTATTTATTTATCTTGAAACAGAGTCTCACTCTGTCTCCCTGATTAGAGTGCCATGGTGTCATAGTTCATAGCAACCTCAAGCTCTTGGGCTCAAGCAATCCTTTTGCCTCACTTTTTTTATTTTTAGTAGAGATGGTGTCTCACTCTTGTTCAGGCTGGTCTCGAACTCCTGAGCTCAAGTAATCCACCTGCTTTGGCTTCCCAGAGTGCTAGGATTACAGGCATGAGCCACTGCAATCAGCCTTATTTTAATGCTTTTAGTTTTTTGTTTTTTCAAATACTTCATATTTTAAAAATGGTTTTTATCTTAAATTTCAATGGAGAAGAACTTTGTGCTGGCAACTAACATAAGGTTTGGTGTTAGTAAGACAACCTCATACACAGTGACCATAGCCAATTCAAGGGACCTCGTTTTGTCAGTTTCTTCTTCAATATCTGCACTTGGACACAAAATTGTAGTTTTGTTTGCAGGATCACAGCTGACTAAACCTGCATAATGTCAGGCTCTTTGAGATCTATTTTCAGTGAATAACTTGAAAAGGGCAACAAACCTAAACTCACATTAAACAGAAGAATTACTTTGATATGCCAGTATCCTCCATTTCTGCTCAGGAAGATATCACAGCTGTAAAGATTATGCTTTTCAATGAGGCAGTAGCATCTCATGTTATCTTGACAATTTGCCCCATTATTCATTTTCTTCACATCTATGTGTCACTGTCACTAATTACTCATGGGCAGAATTTATGGGCAAATTACAAAAAAGTAAAATAAAATTCTGAGGAGTATTTAGAAAGAGAGAATGAGCTTCTATTTTCTTTGGGGGAAGCTATGTTTATTTATTAATATTTGCTTTTGTCAGGTGTCTTAGAGCCAAAGTGAATGGCTGCTGTAGAGAACAGTAAAGTTGCTAACATATCATATCCTTATGCAGACAAAGAACATTATTACATTATTACATTACATTTACAGTTGGACTTCTCTTCACCTGCCCTAACCTCCCTACCAGATTGAAGGTCTGAATACAGCACTTTGTTTTCTTTTTTTTTTTTTTTTGAGACAGAGTCTCACTGTGTTGCCCTCAGTAGAGTGATGTGGCATCACAGCTCACAGCAACGTCAAATGTCAAACTCTTGGGCTTAAGTGATTGATTCTCTTGCCTTAGTCTCCCAAGTAGGTAGGACTATAGACACCCACCACAATGCCCAGTTCTTTTTTTGTTGCAGTTGTCATTGTTGTTTAGCTGGCTCAGGCCAGGTTCAAACCCACCAGTCTTGGTGTATGTGGCCAGCACCATAACCACTGAGCTATGGGTGCTGAGCCTGTTTTCTTTTTTTGTAACCTCCTCATAATAACTTGCATCCAGTGAGAAAGCTTTATAAATGTTTGGAAATAAAAAAGTATAAATATGAAGAAGAATATAACAATACTCAAACTATAAGTCCTTTATAATTTGCACTAGGCGTAACACTGCTGTCCAATTGGTAGAGATCATCAGTAAAGTACATTAATCCTGCTTCTGTGAGAGCCTACCTCTCTTCTCCAAAATTAAGTCACATTCAGAGAACACCACACCAGCCCCACAGGCCATTGCTTTGGTATGGTGGGTAAACAGGAAATAAGAAATATTTGGTGCTACAGAATTGATTAGAAATTAACTTGGTGGCATCTTTTGTTCAACTTCTTGACACCAATATCATTACATGTCAACATTTGTGGGAATTTTTCAGTGACCAAGAAAAAAAAAAAAAAAACTTTTTTCACCAACAACCCTATCCCTTAGAAAAGTTCCATGAAAAGTAGCCAAAGAAGTACTTTCCATAAAGTTTTAGTTTCTTGTAAGGTGCCACTTTAAGCAGATTCTCTCTGATACACCAAAATCCTTGTACAACACAGAGGAGGAAGGGATCAAACCCAGTCTTGTCATCTCCCCAGTTACTCTGAAGCATTCTTTACATGTCTTCAACATTTTTTAACATGAATATCATCCCACAAAGATAAGACCAGGCATGTGAAGTTTTGAATCTGAGGACCTGTTGCCCACTAGAATGCCTCCTGAGTTACTTATTACTCAGTTTGTTTTCAGATTCTTGCCTCAATTGATTTTACCTAATATCCAACTCACATGGTCATTGTCAAGATACATGAATTAATGTTTGTTACGTTAACCTGCTACACATAGGGGAAAGCACTTCACAAATACATTTTAGTGCAATCACCATCATGTGTTCACTAATCAAAGATTATCTTTACTTTTATTAGGGAGATAAATTTTCTAGTTAAGTAGGTACCTGGAAGGTATGTCCTTTTGAATTGCCATTGGATTACAATGACTTTCAAATTCCATAAGAAATATAACAGACATATAAATGATAGGTGGTGAAACAGAAAGAACATTGTCTCTGGAGCCAGGAAAACTGTATTTAACAAACTACATGGCCTTAATTTTCATTTATTTGAGCCGCAGTATTCTTATCACTCTGTTTTGGGAATGGTATTGATAATTAAATAAGATATATTATAAATGACCTATTATATAACAGATACCAGAGTAAATATACTTTCTCAGTCCTTCCCTTTCTCCAGTTATAACACTAAATGCCAACAAAAATCATAAAATCAATGTCCGAATTAAGAGAATTATACTGGGACTGAGGATTCTCCACAAAATCACTTATAAACAGATTCCATTCATTCATGTGCCTTAAAGAGGAACTGAAGTAAAAATTGTAAAATCATTCAAACCCACCACACCTTCCAAACACACCATTTTCTCTAATTGCTTTTTGTAGTAAAAGAAAAGGAAAAAAACAATTTTCACTTACGTTGTTGATGCTCTACGGCTACTTTGCTGCTAGTGACTTTCAGCCAATGTTCTACCTTTGCAGGATTTAAACTGAAAACTCCATTCCCTTGTAAATCTTGCTCTGAAAATTGAATAATTGAATTGATAGGCCTTTTCTATTTGGAGAGAGCAGTATTTCAGAGACTGACTATCATATTCAGGTCCAGTCCCAAAACCCGAGTTCGACTTGAAAAGTGGTGTCTGCTCACCAAACTTTCTTTCAGTTCCCATCTCTTTTTCTCTTTCATTCTCTCCCTCTGCCCCATCTCTTTCTCTGGTCCAAGATTAATAGGCTCTAGGGTTCCAAGGCCCACATTTTAATCGCTGTCTTTGTCATAATATCACCAAGTATTCCAACATGACATTCCCAGAGTGTCAACGTTATTATCATTTTCCAAACAGACTCCCAAAAGTCTTACATCCAGAGTTTTGCTTTTTGAGACCTCTAGAAACCAGGATACTTGAGAGCATAGGTATGGACTCAATCTACTATTCAAAGACTTTCCGGGGTATTGGGTAAAACACTCTGGGAAGAGGTACTGGAGAGAGAGGCATTATTAGGATTCAGGATGTATAACTCTCAAAGAGGATATATGATTCTGTGATGTATACTACATATATGATACCAGGAGAACTTCCAGTTTTGAGACTGATTGAAGAGTTCATAAAGTGAACATAATGAGAAAAGAAAAATGGCAAAATTATATTTTGCTTTACAAAGTAATACTAATTGCATGTACTTTTCAAATGTCTCATTACTTATACCTAATACCATTGATGTTGAAAATTAATATATAAGTTGTTAAATGTTTCAAATTAATTTATATAAACATTGCAGACTAGAATATTTCTATCAACTTTCTTGGAATCTTGCTCCTGTAACATGTTCATCTGTCACATACTTGTCTGCTCCTAACTATAAAAAGCAAAAAGGAAGATTATGTATAGCTAGGCATATGTTTTATGAGCCATTAATAATTAAGATGACCAATTGCTTGATTACATTAATCAAGTTAATTAGCTAATATCTCAATATTCATTTCAGTTTATCTCCTAGAATTATGCATGTATTGATTTTCTCTACATATGTCCTTGTAATAGGAAACAGAAATATAAATGAAACAAATGGAGATAAATACAACTGTCTTTAAATGTATTAAATCATAAAAAAGTATATCAGAAATGTCTCAAGTTCTTGCTGCAGTTCTATTTTAATACATGCAGGGGCACCTAAATTTGGCACTGAAATGTTCTTCCATCATGATTCTCATGAAGGAGAAGAAAAATCATCTTGAACACAAGAATACATCGGCAACCTTGAAGAAATCATGTACAGGCTTGCAAGTACTCTACTTACAATTACTTAATCTGTGTTTTATCAGCTATTTCCGTCACTCCTCTCCTTCTTCCAACTCAATTTCTCAACTAACTGGAACACCAGGCACCATGATTACTATACACAAAAATAAAAAATAAAATTTCTTTCAGGGGGGGCAGAGTGAATTTTGATTCTTTAAGCAATGGGTAAAAAGGGGGGAACCAAAAACAAAAAAGAAATCTTGCTTGTATTGCTATCACACATAAAGTAAAGCAAGGTGACATTTTAGCCATACTACTTTGTTCTTCTTTTTAAATGTATGTCTTTCTTTGTCCCTCCTCCCATCCCACAGTAATTCTTCAGAAGCTCATATTTATAATTGTTTAAGTCAAAACCTTCATTTCCAATAATTTTCCAACCAAAAGATGTGTTTTATTTTTTAACTAGAGCATAGCTAATAATGTGGATGAAATCTGGGCCTGGTAACATTCGATCTGGCCTCAGATAAGAGGAGAAAGGTGGCATCAGCCTCCTCTGATACAATCTGCAGCCAAGGAGCAGCACCAGTATACAAGTGACATGCATATCACATGTATCAAAGTGGAAGCTCAATCTGTAAGGCAATAAGACTCTCTCACATCCCAGCATGGGTGCTGGCCCTGAGCTGCAGTTCCAGTAATTGACATAGTTGCCCAATGCTACAAAACAAACTCAGAAACTATTCTCATTAGACATCCCCCTGCTTTGTGACTTTGTTATTGTAAAACCCAAACGCTGAGCCCCATACCAGCGTGGCTCTGGTTTTAATTAGTTCTGATGGCACTGGGCTGTAAGCCAAAGAAAAAATGAACTTCCTGTGACTGAGGCTTGTTGCTCAGTGTGTTGCTTCCTTCTTAGAGAGATTGTTTTCACAACATTTTATGAAAAGAACTACTGACAGAAATAATATAAGTTTTTACTGCTTTTGATTTTTTTTCAGGCCTATAAAAAGCAGCCAAAAGTCAGATTTGTACAGTTACAATGCCATTATTTAGTCTTTTGTGTGACCCAGTTGATTTGTCTTTTGATTAAAGACATCCTACCCGATTAATTTTTTTAATGGAGAAAACACAGGCTTCTGTTAAAATTTTAAGACCATGAATGTTTTAGTGTTTCCACTAAATTAATTCGGTGATATATTTTTTACTGCCTGGGTCATTGCCGGCATAATGTTAGAATTGCGATGCTGCTGAGGTCACCTTCTGAGAACAAGAAAGAAGTAAAGTGCAGACAGATAAGGAAAAATGTAGGTTGGGATGAAAGTGAGAAAGGAGACACCAAGTGGAACTGATTTGGTCCAGAGAAACAGAGAGATATCCAATATCAAGAGCAGTGGCCTGGGTCTTGGCTGGCCCCCGACTGGGTGTCAGTAGCACCCTGGCAAACCCTGTATGGAAGTGGCAGTTGTGGGGCCCCTACTGAGTCAGTGCACCAGTGGGACTGGGTGCCCACCTGGTTGCATAGCCTTCAGATTTAGCCCCTTGGCTCTCCTGGAGAGTCAGTGAATTGGCCAGTCTCCTTTAACAAATTACCTCTCTTCTTTCATCAGTTAGAATGGATTTTATTGTTGGTAAATAGGAACTCCAATACAAACATTTTGGCTCTTCACTATACTTAGAGTAAAAACATAACAAGATGGTTATAAAGTGATAAATTAAACAATCTTTGGAGCCCATGAGACGTGGTTTGGAGTCCTAATTCTCCCACTTCACAGCCGCATACACGTGAGACAATTGCTTAGCTCCTCTGACCATTTCTACACTTAAAAAATGAAGATTATAATCTGTAACTCATGAGGTTCTTGGGAAAATTTAGTAAAATTTGGTTGCAATTATTCTTACCACCACTGAGAGGTATTTATAAGATTTTTTTGTATTCTTTTTAGGAATTGTTATAAATTTTATTTTGAGTGAGCAGTTTTCCCTCCTTGGGTACAGACTTAGAGAATCACTAGATCATAGAGCTACAAGAGATCTGGAATTGCCTCAGTAATCCTCATGCCTCTAAAGGGAAATTGTCCATAGTTTTCTATAAAAGACAAGAAAAGGAGATGCCCCTGATTACCTTTTATTTAAAGATTATTCATACATACAAGTATTTTTTGACCAAATCAAAATACTTCCTAAAATATTTATGCATTTGTTCCTTTTAAATACATTTAGTAGCCTCTCAAAGTTCTATGCATCCTTTAAAGCCCACTGTAAATTCCCACCTCCTCTAAAGCCTTTTCCTATTCTCCTTGGTCACATAGGAACTTGTCTTCTTTGAAAGCACTAATACCATGGTCTCTTGTAGCAGTTAATAAGCACTTGCTTAGGTGAAGGTTATTCATATATTCCTTAGCTCCTCACATTGGCATAAACTAACCTCCTTAAGATGAGGACTCATCTCTGTACATCCTGCAACACTTAGCAAAGTGTTCTGTTTCCATCATTCGTGTATAACTCATTATAACTTATACCATTGTAACACTTGATATCAGTTCTATAATTGTACATGTATTAGAAAGTCCCTGAAGACACAGATATTTCTTTTTTGTTATTATATCCTCCTTTGGCTTTTAACACATATTTGCTGAATTAAAATGCTGACATCAAAACTTTCTATATATGTCTCCTTTTATTTTTTACTTCTTTTTCTTTCCACCTAGTTCTTCTTTGATCCTTTAAAAATCTGTAGTCTTCACCACATAATCTGCTCCAGTAAATCCTTATAAAAGTAAATTATTTCTTTGTAGATATTACTGGCCACACTTATTATTGCTTTTACATAATTTTTGCAAACTGGTCATAAAATATTTTCATTATAGCATATGGTTTAAACCAGCTACTACTGTTTCCTCTCCAGCACCTACATCTGGGCAGCTATTATATAAAATGTGCTACACATTGCTAAAATTCCTCCAACCTACTAAGAATACTAATCGGTGTTCTACTGTTCTACGGCCCTTCCATGCCTCCTAGCCCAACTATCCTCCTAGATCCTAAGTCAGTAAACTGGTAGTAAGCTCAAGACATGAGAATAAGTGAAAAGGGCAAGTTGTAAAACAAAACTCACGGTCAATTTGTCATTTTATATGTGTAAATGTACAGATATATGTAGGTTAATGTATAACAGAGCTCTAAAAAGATGCATACCAAACTTATTAGTGAGTGTTTCTAGAGAATGGAGTGGTATTATAAGAAAATATGATAAAAATTTTTACTGCTATAACTCTGCACTGTCTGAAGGCTTGAAAGTTAAAATACTATAATATATTTCCAAATGAAAATAATTTAAATAAATAGTCAACTTCTGAGGAAGTCGGAAAAAGTATTAAATTATAGTAACATTGATTATTCTGTGCTAGAGATCCAGATATATAAGCACATTTAAAGACCATAGAAAGGAAATACCAAACAGTGAATTTTCTTAGAACAAACTATAAGGATGCCATCTGTTACCAGGAATATTGAATACCATATTAAATAACAAAAGCCATTTGGCTCTACCTGTCTGTCTATATACACATATAATGTTATTACTAAAAATTTAATCCCTTGCTCCAAAAGCCATTCTTCTCAGTTTTGAGATTGTCACCCAATTATCTGGCTTATTCACTATTTCAAGCTGAAAAATCATAAGTGTTAGCTATGTCTCAAAACATGCAAGCAAAATAATGTAACAGAATTTTTTTTTCATAAAAGCAAAACCTTCTTACAAACATGTTTGTACTGGCAAATTCACTATCAGCTGTCCTTGCTCGATACCCAAGTGACAGTCTTTTGAAGACAAGACTAAACACTCCCTAATAAACCATCATGATGAAAAGCACAGCCCACCTTGGTTCCATGCTTCCCCATAAAGACACATGCTATTCACTCACTTTCTGTTTTCTTCTAAACATCTGTCATCATATCCTTGTACAGAAACACCAGTATATGGAATCATTTTATGGATATGAAATGATTCTTTATGAATTTTCTCTGGCAGCCAATACTTCACAGTTGCCACATTATTCCAACTGGGTTGATAGACCCAAATATATCAACTAAGTCCACAAAACTAACAATCAGCCCATCTCAAACCTAAACCTGAGAACATATCCACTCTCTGGACCTCACTTCCTAGTGGTCTCTTCTCTTCCATTCCTTGCTGTGCCCTCAATATTACAGGAATGCTCCTGGAATCAGCTCATTTATGAGTTCCTTCCTAGGATTCCCTTCCCTTCACTCCTTACTTCCTTCTAGACTTTGCTCACATGGCCCCTCTATGCTTTCTCAGTGAAAACTATCAATCAACAACAACAATGTGAAACATTTCATTTATTATTTCATGTTCACCACAGTTTTATTTGTAGTAGCTAAACAACTAAAAATGACTTAGACATTCAAAAATAGGAGAATAAATATGTCAACTGAAACACTGATACAATGTAATACTACGAGGCAATAACATTTCTAAAAATGTCTGATACCCATGTATGTTAATTTTCTATCAGTGCTATAAAAAATTGTCACAGATGTATCAGCTTAAAATAATACCAATTTATCATCATGTAGTTCTTTTCTTTCATACATTTTACTTATTTTTTAGATTTTATTTTGTCATCATCTGTTCCACTCCACCCTCACTGGAAAGTAAGCTCTATAAAAGCACATATTTTTCCTGTTTTCTACTGCTTTACCCTCCAAGTTAGAACAGTGTCTAACACATTTGGTGCTCAACAAATACCTTCACAATGATAAGACATTTCATACCAATAGTATTTTTTTCTTAAATGATCCAGATGGAAACTCAGGTAATCTCTCAGTTTAAAGCATGAAGGAGTTAAAGCCACTTCTATGATATACTGATTTTCTGAGCCAGAAAAGTTACAGCAATGAATTAGATTAGTAGATTAACTGACAGAAGTGATGGATTTTCAACTCCCTGTGGGAATAATCTGGATTATCATGTGCTCAAGGTATCGATGCTCACAGAGCAGGTAGGAGGATTTCACCCAAATCAATGCTCAGTTACCACTCTCCCACTCACAACAGACTTATAAATCACTCAAGGACTCTGACAAAGTTGCGCTAGGCCAATAGCTGAAACTGAAAACAAGGTTCTACCAATAAGAAAACGTCCAAGAAGAAATAGAAGGGACTCAAATACCACTAATATGTCCAACATCACGTTGGCAATAGAGTAGATAAGGCCTTACACTGAGATACATGTACACATAGCTGTGCAATTTCCAGGCCATTGTAGTCCCTGGGGGACTGAAGAATTGAATCATATTTGGCCCATACTAAAAGATGCAACTACAAGAGCAGATGCCTCCATGTCTGATAAGCTCTCAGAAATGTTCAGCAGCAGCAACAGCAGAGTTGGAGCAGAAGTTTTAGGGATAAAAACACATAGCTATGTAAATCAGGCCAAAAAACACTTAATGAAAGAGGGAGAAGTATCTGTAGTGTCCTACTACACATATCATGTCTTCTCTACTCAAGTTCACAGTCACTGAATAGGACACTTGGAAGAATCCTGAGCATGTCATGGACCATTGCAACCTCAGAACCCAAAGTATACCTGATAACTCATTCCTTGTCAGAACCAAAGCACCCAGACTTCCTGGACATGATGAGGTTGAACTATCTAATCACAGCACAGCCAATTTTAAAACTTTGTCTTGTAATAGATTAATCTCCATTGATCAGTATGAATCCAGTGATGATGTAGGGTTAGGATTCATGACTAAACTGCCATGAACCACCTCTTCTACTTGTTACAGAAATGATCATAAGTGGATACTATGACTATCTACATGCAATCATTTCCACAATTAGAGAAGTGTGTCCAGGTGGTCCAAGAAAAAAGACATCAGATTTCAATGTCATTTCATCACAGAAGCAATATGATCTCTAGCTTAGGGATCCCAAAGCAACTTACAGTCTGTCTTTGTTCCACATTATGTTTTCCAGATCTGTGCCAAATACTTAGTAGGCCTCATCCAAGTAAATTACTATCTCTGATTATGATTAAATAGATCTAAAGTACTGATGAGGGTCCCTTCCTAAAGAGAAGCTTGCCTGCCAAGCCTCTTGCTGAGTTTCTCTGGTTGATATTCTCCATTACCTTTCACAGTTCCTTCCTAATTGAGCATCGTTTAGACTTAGAAATGATGCTTCATATAAGGGTGGCAATATTGTCCCAAGTAACATAAACAGAAATATTCTACTAGAAAGAAAGGAAGAGAGAGCACACATTTGTTGAAACCCAAGTGTAATCTGTATTCTGCAGTCCTGGGTCCAGTAGATCAGATTATGTCCATAAAAATCAAGTAGTAGCCTCCTTTGATGATATATTTTATTGTTTACTATAAAATCAACAGCAATGTACTGAGCACTATCTCGTTTTTTTTCAGCAAATGATCTGCATCTGCCATTCTGTAGACGCAGCTAAAGTTAGCCATTATATCTGTTCCAGTGAATTCAGCTAAATCATTATAACAAGCATAGTTATTGTGCTAAAAAGACATTAACAGTCACCATTTTTCATTTCCATCAGGGGGTGAAAACTATTCTATCTTTACTTCTAATACTTGAAAATTGAACTAAAACTGGGAAGTAATAGCTCTAAATGATAATGCTAATAGTAAACATGACATCTAAATAATTATGCTAAAATAAATAAGTGGGGAGAGATATAAACGATTCTCTTTTTAATTTTTTCCTTGAACAAAAAAAAGGTCATAAACCATTATAGAGCTCTTAAAATAAATTCAGGTAAAGACTCAATACAATAATTAGGCTGGTTCTTCAGACTCTATTATGAGTTCAAATCAACTCTGTTCCTAGTGTCAGACCCTTTAGTTAAATGTGGTCCTTTGTTTCCATTTCAATTCAAGAAGAACTTAATTTCTCAGTTATCTGTGAGAGCAAAAGACAGCAATCATTGCACACACAGATGGATATGTATAAATACTTGCACCAGCAGTATATAACAATATCAAGCAAAACTGTGATTTATACTATTGATTATCATTTCAGTAAGTTGTGCCAGTTGGTCATAAAAACCCAAGTTTACCAGTATTACTTAAAAGCTAAAAGCAGATCTTGAGAAGGATCTTGATCTTCTTGAGAAGCCGATCAAAAAGAAGGATAATAATAATATTCTATCTTTTATATGGTACCTTTCCTCATAAATCACTATCTTGATATGATATAGTATACTTACTGCAATAAGGAGTTATTTTTTGTTCATTGGGGGTTTATTTTGTTTTATTTGGTTTGGGTTTTTTGTTCCAGAATTGTCTGAATACAGGAAGGTTATTTCTCTCTCTCTCTCTCTTTTCAGAGTTAGCTTCCTTTGATTTTAGACAGTAAGACTGTTAATGTATTCAGAAAATCTGCCTGAAGATATTTATATGTATTCCAAACTATATATATTGGTGTATATACATATACACATGTATACTTAGTACATACTATATATGTACATACTTCACATTAAGAATGGAGATGGCTAGCAAAGTCTACACAAACCAAACTGAAGCATATAGACCAAAGCATATAGAAATCAATTGATAATCCTGGACTGTATGGTAAGAATGAATCAAACTCAGTCAGGAGACTGAAAGAATTGACTTTGACTCTGCCATCCAAATTCTACACATATTTGCCTGACTTTGTGACAAAACCTAAATGATTGATACATGTTAAATACATATGCTACAGGGCTGCACAGACACAGTAAAACAAAGAAGACTTGCAGTTCGTGGAATAATTTTATATACCAAAGAAAGCGAGATAATTAAACAGAAGGTGAGGGCCACGCGCAGTAGCTCATGCCTGTAATCCCAGCACTCTGCAAGGCCAAGGCAGGTGGATTGCCTGAGTTCAGAAGTTTGAGACCAGCCTTTAGTTGCAGCTACTTGGGAGGCAGAAGCAAGAGGATCACTTGAGTCCAAGAGTTTGAGGTTGTTATGAGCTATGACACCATGGCACTCTACCAGAGGCAACAAAGTGAGACTCTGTCTCAAAAAAAAAAAAAAAAAAGGTGGGGTTTTGCCTTAATTATCTGCATGCTTACCTCACACTTTAATTTCTGTACGCAGACATAGCTTTAGTGAGGAACAAATTAATTTTTTTTCCTTTTTTCTTTTTTTTTTAATTGAATGGTAACTATGTACATTAATGCACTTCTGGGGTAATAGTGTGGGGGGTTTTCACATCAATCTGAAACACTTCCATCAAACTGGTTAATTTTTAAAAACGAAGTGGCAGTAATGTTGATTCATATCTGAGAGCTGCCTTAAGGTACAATTTGCTGAGTCAAACATCAGTCAATCAACAAATATGGATGTACACTGTGTACTTACTCACTCCATAGCTGGAAGAGAAGAATTACTCAGGATTTCATCCTTCCTGTACTTAAAAAGTAGCAAGGGAGTTAGACTAGCAGCAAAGAGAGGTGGTGTCACCTTATGATTAAACATGCAGGACCCAAAGTCTAGCTACAGGGGTTTGAATACCAGCTCTGCCATTTAGCCTCTTATGTCTTGAATCAGTCCCCATCTGTCAAATGGGTATGATAATACATGTATGTCTTAGGGTGGTTGTGCAAATTAAAAGATTAGCTCAAAGAAGGTGTATCAGCTGTATTTATTGAATAAATGAACGAAATTTTGAACACAGTTTTTAAAGTACAGTAGTGCAAGATACAAAAATCCTGAATGCTAGTTCCATCTCCAGTTCTAGTATTTTGTGTGAACTTAAACCAGTTACAAACTTTCTGATTTATAGTAATTTCCCCTACTTCAAAATAAGGGTTGACTAGTGTAGGGATTCACACCTAAAATCCCAGCACTCTGGAAACTCACTCGAGCTCAGGAATTCAAAACCAGCTTGAGTAAAAACAAGAACCCAACTCCACCAAAAATAGAAAAAAAAGAAATAGCCAAGGACCATGGTATGTATTTGTAGTCCTCACTCCTTGGGAGGCTGAGGCAGAAGGGTCACTAGAGTCCAGGAGCTTGAGATTACAGTGAGCTGTGCTCCATCACTGTGCTCTAGCCAGATTGACGCAGCAAGACTGTGCCTCCAAAACATAAATAAAAGAAAATAATAATGAAATATGTCAAATAAAGGTTTAGGCCAGATGATCTCAACAGAATATTATAGCTTTGGTTATATTAATAATTCTATAATTTCACATTCTTAGAGGAATAGAGAAACAACTGTCAGTGAGGACTAGAATCACGAGAGGTTTCATCAAAGAAGTGAAGATAATGTACTGAGGGAAAAAGGAGAAATATTGGCAGGGTGGTGGCAGAGAGCAGGCAATGAGAAGAAAAGGAGGAGAACAGATTAGAGGAACCAGAAAGAGAAAATTCTGATCTATCTGGAGGCTTCAACCAAGGAAGTAGGAAGAAGTGGGGTCTCATGAAGGATGAGACCTGTGTGTGAAGAAACTTGTCAGGAAGGTGAACAGATTTCCTTCTAAGCCCATAAGAAATCAGATCTCCTAAACTTTGTCTCAGAAGGGAAATGAAAGCAGTGATTAAGAAAGACTAATTTGATAAAGTCATGTGAGATGAATTGGAAAAGTGAAGATAACAGATTCAATTATTCTTTCTAAAATTGACTATTAATACTGCTTAGAAAAAAAAATACAGTAACTATAATAGCTACTGCAGAACAAGTTTCATCAGTCTGTGCCTAAGCACAAATTTTAAGGAATGTTAAGGAATTCAGGATATCATGTAACATAATTAAAAATTAAGTTATAATTAATATTTACATACACATACATATGTGTCTGTATGTATGCATTTAGATCAAGCCCCATGTGGTAGATGCAAACAATATATTTAAATACTATTGTTTTGTCTACACATCTCTCTTCTGAGATAAATGTAGTGTGAATCAAGTAAAGCCTTAAAGATTAATTAGAACCTGAGATTTCTAAATAATACCAGTTCTGCCACATGATATTCAAAACATGTATAATGAAACAATTTTTTTATTAAGTCATATACATAGATCATGAATACATTTATGCCTTTGTGGGATTCAATGTGTTAATTTTTGTACAAATTAGAGTGCTTACATCCTACTAATTAACATATATTTCATGAAACAATTTTTATGTACTTAAAAAGAATGTGCTTAAAAGAAAACTATAATTTAACACAGGAGAAAAGAGAGATGTTAGAAATCAAAAACTATACTGTTGTTAAATGAGCCCCACTTGTGCTTCAGTACTATTCACATTAACAGAGTAAGAGTATGCAGTTCTGAAGAAAAGTTGAACAAACCTTAGCAGTGGAACCAGATGATTCATTTGCCCACGGAAACTCGGAAAGAAGAGATATTTGGGAAGTTTTCAATGCTGTGGGTATTCTTTAAATTTTCACATTTTGAGAACAGGGTGCATTGAATTTGAAATCACAGGATTAATTTAATACAAGTTGAGAAATATTTTTACACAATAGCATGAATAAAGAGAAAGAAGACAAAAAATATATATTAATGCTAACTACATAACTAATACCATACTGGACAAAACTTAAATGTTATCTAGTTTATTACTATTAAGAGAATTCATTTCACCAATTTAAAAAAAAATAAGTTTAAGGCAATAAATACATTTACCTAAGGTCTCACAGCAACTAGGTGACTGAGCCATTGTATAAAATAAAAATACTCAAATTGAACTTTCAGAGATAAGAACCACAGCATGTAAGAAAAACACACTAATTGGGATTAATGACAGATTGGATGTTGCAGAAGGAAAGATCATTGAACTCAAAGACCCAGGCAACATACACCATCAAAAATGAGTCACGGAGCAGAGAACCAAAATTTTATAAAAGAGGGGAGAGAGCAAAGAATTCTTACTGTTAGAACGTCCATTCTATTCAAAGCAATTTATGAATTCAATGCAATCCCTATGAAAATCTCAGTGACAGTCTTCCCAGAAATAGGAAAAAATACAGTCCTAAAATTTATATGGTACCACAAAAGACTGCATTTGTCAAAGTGATGCTGAAAAAGAAAAACGAACAAAAAAAAAAAGTTGGAGGTGTTACACTTTCTGATTTTAAATTACATTACAAAGCTAGAGTAATCAATAAAGCATGGTACTGGCATAAAAACACACACATGGTGGAATAGAAGAGGGAGCCCAGAAATAAATTCAAACATATAGGCTCAACTTACTTTTGACAAGGGCATCAAGCAGAAACAAGTCAGGAAGAATAGTCTTTTCAATAAATCATTCCAGAAAACTGGATTTCTACCTGCAGAAGAATAAAATTGGACTCATACCTTACACAATAAATAAAAATAAACTTATTGGATAAAAGACGTAAGTGTGAAACCATCATGCCCCTTGAAGAAAATACAGGGGGAAAAGAATTTTGGCATTGGTGTTGGCAATGATTTTTGATTTCACACCAAAATCTCAAGCTACTAAAGGAAAAAATAAATAAATGGGACTATGCCAAACTTAAAAGCTCTGCATATAAAGGAAACCATCTGCAAAATGAAAAGGCAACCTATGGATTAGAAAAAAATTGCAAGCCATATATCTGATGAGGAGTGAATGTCCAAAATTTATAAAGAACTAATACAACTCAACAGCATAAAAATAAATAACTCAATTAAAAATGAGCAAAGGACCTGAAGAGACATTCTCCAAAGAAGACATAAAACTGGGCAACAGGCTTATGACAGTTGCCCAATATGACTAATCAACAAGGAATAGCAAATCAAAACCAGTATGAGATACTAACTCACACTTGTTAGAATGCCTACTATACAGAGGATAAGCAGGGGCGGTGGCAGTGGCTCAAAGGAGTAGGGTGCTGACACCATATGCCAGAGGTAGCAGGTTCCAACCCAGCCCCAGCCAGAAACTGAAAAAAAAAAAAAAAAAAAGGATAAGCAGGGATTACCTGGCATGATGGTAGACTTAGAAGCAGCCCACAAGAGCTGCTCTGAAGGAAAGAATTGAAAGTTGCAGGAAGGCTACAGATGAGCCTTCTTGGAGAGAGAATTGTGTCTCATCAGAGAAGCAGCTGGGGACACTCAAGTGAGGAGGAAGGTGACAGGGTGATCTACTCAGCAAGAGTGAACGATATCTAAGGGAGATGTCCATATGTGGGGTAGAACAGGAGGAGAAAACCCCAGGATTCCACATTCCTCCCACAGAGACTGTGGCCTAAGCTGTGAGTAGGGGGCCCCACCACCACTGCAGACCTTTGGATTCACTGAGAAACTGCTTGGTATCTGTGCAATGACCATTTCACTGGAGAACAGGTCTAACAGGTCTCTGTTCTTGAGTCACTGCAGCTGATGCCATTCTAAGCTCTCAAATCCAGAGCATCTGGTCTACACAGGGCTCAGCTTCACTGCAGCAACCTCTCCATCACCCTAACCAGGCTGGGAAGGGAACAGGGAGAGGGAATATTCTCATGTGTCCATGATTGGGAACTAAGAACCCCACCCCTCATAGAGGAGTCAAGCAGGATGGGCATCACAGATGCCAACTGACAATCCCTGAGATAACTGCCTCAGTGGGTCCTGGACAGATAAATAGCTCCAATTGGCTGGCAGCCCAGCCCTGAATCCCCACCCCTGAGGCTCCCCCACCACTGGGACCTGTAGCCATATCACTGAGGTTCTCACACACCATTTAGCAAGAACAAACACCATGGTCCAATGTTCCACCAAGTACTTACCAGCCACAAGCCACCATTGCATCTGGACTAAGATGGACCAAATGCCTACAGCTCTGACACTGATAACCACTATCTATATAGTCTCACTCAGCTTCCACTTCCACCACTGCAGGGAGACCCAGGCAAAGCAATCTCCCACAACTCCAACCTCCAGGAAAAAGAATCACCCAGCCTGGTGCCTGAGCTCCCAACATCTGACTGGGGAACAACCCACTACTCCACACAGGGATCATCTAGCACCACCATGTACTGTGACAATCACAAGGAAACAGGACAACCCATAACTGCTGCATTGCAGACTCTCAGTGAACCCATCCCTCTTTTGCCAGGTCAGTCTTTCAGAACAGGTTACAAAAGCATGATGTAGGTATCTCTCCATCTTCTCATTAAGTAGATTTCCCAGCAAAAGAGATGAGATGCACCACAAACCTATCTGCCCTAAACTGAGGGAAGAGGTCTCAGGTGAGAAGAAACCACCCACTCTGGATGGACACATGAAAAACAAGCTAGTTTGATACCCTCCAAGGCATCACAGTAGATCTATAGCAACAGAACTGAACCAAAAGGAAATTATCAAAATATCAGAAATGGAATTCTAAATATGAGTGGGATGGATGGCAAATGGTATGAAATGAAAATGAAAATGGATGGCAAAAGTGGAAAACCAACACACAGAAGGCAAAAAATATTTTAGGACATGAATAAAAAAATTAATATAGTGCATAAATGGCTAGAAAACATGAGAAAGGATATAACATAACTCAAAAAAATTAAGGAGCAATTTAGGAAACTTCAAAATACAGCAGAACGTTTCAATAATAGGTTAGAACAAGCAGAAGAAAGAATTATAGAATTTGAAGACAGGCTTTTAAGCTAGTGTAGTCAGAAATGGAGAAAGAATAGAAAAGAGTGAACAAATCACTCAGAAATATGTCACTACGTGAAAGGAGCCAATATTCAAATTATAGGTATCCCTTCAGGAGGAGAAGAAAAAGCAAAACACAGAAAACCCATTCATGGGAACTATTGAATAAAATATCCTGGTATTGCCAGAAATTTAGATATCCAAATACAAGATGGTCATCAAACACCTGAAGGATTCACAACAAATAGGACATCATCAAAACACGTAGTTATTAACCTGGCCAAAATTGAAATGAAAGAGAAAATTCTACTAGCTGCAAGACAAAAGCATCAAATAATCTATGAAGGCTAACAGTAGAATCTTCAGCTGAGATCTTACAAGGTGAAAGGGGTTGGAACCCCATTTTTAGACTTTTAAACAGAACAACTGCCAGTCAAGAGTTTTAAGTAAAGCCCTATAAATAAAGACTTCTCCAGACAAGAAAACAAAGAGGAATTTGTTGATACGAGGCCTGCCCTACAGACAATACTCCAAAGTGTGTTATACCTAAAACAATACAATAGATATTGATACCCACTAGGGTAAAACCCCCCAAAGGTCAACTCTTTCCATTTCAATTTTTCTGCCACCTGCATACTCCCCAGCTCTTACTTATTTTAGGTAGGAAAGAGATTGGTATACTACTTGTTATTATCCTATAGTTTTAAAAGAGAAAAACATAAACATGATCTTACCCGAATATTTTATTATCTACTTTAGATTACATAAAATAAAGTTGTTTTCCTTTATTTTTGTCTATAATTTTTTTTTAAGTGTGATATTTCTTTAAAGTAATTTTCAGGATGAAGTCCAGGCTTCCTCTTGTATGTTTCACAGTAGAAAATGTTTTCTCTCCTTCCACCTTTCTCATTTCTTCTGCTGTAAACTTTGTAATCCTTTGTTGATTTTTTTCCATTTTGCATTATAAAATGCATGTTATCTTCACATCTAGACTTTCATCATTGTCAAAAGATGTTGGTCTTCCCCTCTTTCTTGGGATTCTGTTCCTTACATTTTTCACAAGCTGAGTGATGAGATTTCTCCTTTAAGAAAGGCATGTCTGCACTTTTTCTCCACTCTCCTCTTCTAATGAGTGTAGCTGTTCACAAGTGCAACTTCCACCAACCAGAAGAATAACACTTTGACCATTTGTAGGACCTCCTTGTAAATCCATAATACCCACAGTACTGATCACCTCTGTCCACTCTTTCCATAAACTTTGTGTATTCTAAAATAACTGTTAGTTTTTCACACCGAATAGGATGTTTCTTCCTATAATCAGTATTCAACTGTTTGAGGGCCAAAGGATGGACTCAGCATCATCACTACCCCTTATCATGAAATGAGAAGCACATCATTTTCATATTACATTGATAGGCACATAATTCATATACCTGAAGTTTCTTCATTTTGAGATCACTTGAAAAATCTTTCCTAAAAGTGATAACTAGTCCTATAATATGTATTTTTATTTTATGCAATTTCTGAGCAAGTTGAGGGCTCGTGTAGAAACTGTCGGTGTAAATGTGATAGCCTGAATCACTTGTATTTCAAAATTTGTGCCAAATGAATCAATATTTGATATGTAAATGGCAAGTCAAGATAAATAATGCTTTATGTTGTTTTCTGGCCATAATAGGCAATGTGAGAAAACACATAATCATTTTATGAATCACACAGGCAAAAAATTCATAGGCTCTACTTTGTAGGCTTCTTCAGATTATACCACTTGAATTGAATCCTTCCTCTGAAATCTACTGGCTCTCAGCCATAGCCACATTTTTTCCTGGTCCATAAAGTTCTTTGCATTTATTGTTAATGTACTCACTAATATTCTTCACCTAGGTCACTCTGGTACATACACTCCCTTGAGCTATGACATCCAGAATATTTGGGAAAGGTGGAGATGAAAGAAAACATCCTTGAAGAATGGGGTTCAGTCTGGCCAATTTTTAGTAAAATAGTCAACAAATTGTGCCTTCAAATTCAGAGCCATGTTCAGAATTACATACAGGACTTATGTCTTCTGAGGAAACATCTTTCCATGAGTGCCACATTGAGTATTTTGTTAGTGGAATCACTGTCTGTATTTTTTCTGCTTCATACATATTTGTCACAGTCACAATTTCACAAACAAAATCATCTGAGAAAAAGAGCTGAAAATATTCGAATTCACCTTTTAACTGAGCACTTCAAGGAAGAGTCAGTATCTGTTGTGTGATAGAGTACATGAACTTCATAAGATCACTATCACCATCACAATAAAGCATCCAGCTACTCATTACAGATTGCATGTTATCATCACTTTCTTCTTCATCACTAGCTTCAGTTTCACTAGAACTAATATCACTGCATTCTGGAAGACTTTCTTCATGTTCACTTTCATCACTAAACTCTCCTTCAACCTCCCTATCCTTAAATATCCACATTTTAATAATAACACCTCTCCCTGTCATTTTCCTACTAGTGCAAATACAATGCACGATCACCTGTTCACATTAAAATACATAGCCTGCTGAGAATAGAAAGAGAACAACCTGTGCTATGTATTGGTTGGAGACTGTACCCAATGATGAAACATATTAGACAGGCTCCAATAGTGGAACAGGCAAACAAACACAACACCACAACAAAAAGACATTGACATCTTCCAACACTGGAGCAGAACAGGTAAATCATTATGTCCGATGGGGTCCAACATAGGACTGGAAAGGTTTAAAGCTTGCAGCTCTTATAAACCAATAGCATAAGAGGGAAACAAAAAAATCCCATCCAACATGGTAAACACAAAAGTTCCACATATCAATACTACCACTGAACATGAACAGTCTTAATGCCCCAAATAAAAGACATACTGGCTGAATGGATGAAAAACTGTAAGCCAATTATATGCTGTCTCCAAGAAACACAACTAATTCACAAGGACACATGGAGACTCAAGGTAAAGGGGTGGAAAAAAATATTTCATTCAAATAGAAACTAAAAGAAAGTAGGTTAGCCATTTTCATATCAGATAAAATATACGTAAAATCAACAATGGTAAAAGAAAAAGACAAAGATGTCAATATATAACGTAAAAAGAGCAACTCAACAACAGTTCTAAATATATATGCATCTAAGATAGGAGCGCCTAGATTCATAAAGCAAATTCTACTAGACCTAAACAATGAAACAATAACATTGTAATTACTGGGGATGTTAACACCTCACTGACAGAACTAGACAGATCACCGAATCAGAAAATAAGTAAAGAAACACACTGGACTTAAGACTCCAGAACAAGTGGAACTAACAGACATTTACATAATCTTCTACCCCAAAACTGCTGAATAAACATTCTTCTCATCAGTACATGGGACATTTTCCAAGATTGATTATATTGTATGCCACAAAATAAGTATCATCAAATTTTAAATAATCAAAATCATACCCAGGTATCTCAGACCACAGTGGAATAATGCTAGAAATGAAATCCAAGGGAAACACTCAGATCTTCACAAAATCATGGAAATTAAACAAACTGCTGCTGAACTATCCTTGAGTCAATGGTTAAATTAAGATAGAAATCAAAAGATTCCTCAAACTGAACAAAAAATGGAAACAAAAGATTTCAAAAACATGTGGGATAAAGTAAAGCAGTCCTAAAGGGAAAGTTATATCCTTTAATTCCTACATCAAAAAGACAGAAAGAGAGGTCAGGCACTGTTACAGTAGCTCATACCTATAATCCTAGCAGTCTAAGAAGCTGAAGATGGTGGATCCCCTGAGATCAGGGGTTGAGTCTAGCCTGAGCAAGAGTAAGACTCTAAATCTGCTAAAAAATACAGAAAAAATTAGCTGGGTGTTATGGCAGGCTCCTGTAGTCCTAGCTACTTGGGAGGCTGAGCAAGAGAAGGTGCTCTTAAGTTGAAGTTGCTGTGAGCTATGATGATGCCACAGCACTCCATTGAAAGTGACTAAGATTCTGTCTCAAAGAAAAAAAAAGAAGAAGGAAGAAAGAAAGAGGCCAGTGATATGCTTCACACCTGTAAGCCTAGCACTTTGGGAGACAAAGGCAGGAGGATCACTTGAGGCCAGGAGTTCATGATCAGCATGGACAACATAGCAAAGTTCTGTCTCTACAGGAAACTGGAAAAATCAGCCAGGCATGGTGGCACACACCTGTCACCCCAGCTACTTGGGAGACTAATACAGAAGGATCACTTGTCCCCAGGAGTTTGAGGTTGTAGTGAGCTATGCTGATGCCATTGTACTCTACCCTAGGGAGCAGAGCAAGACCCTACTTCAAAAAATAAACAAAACAAAAAAGAACAAAAGATCACAAATTAACAACCTAAGGTCACAGCTCAAAGAACTAGAAAAAGAACAAAACAAACCAAATGCCCACAGAAGAAAAAAAAATAGCAAAGCTCAGAGCAGAACTAAGTGAAATGGAAACCAAAATCCAACCAACAATCAAAACAAATGAAAGAATATATCAATGAAACAAAAAGTAATGAATGAATTCTTTGAAATACACAATGTGCTAAAGGCTTAATCAGGAAGAAATAGAAATTCTGACTAATAACAAGTAATGAGGTTGAAGCAGAAATAAAAATATCTCCAAATAAAAAAGGTCTGAACCAGATGGATTCACAGCTAAATTCTCCCAGACCTACAAAGAACTGGTTCTTATCTTATAGAAATTATTCCATATCATCAAGGAGGGAATCCTCCCTAACTCATTCTGTGACACTAGTGCCTCCTTGATGTCCAAAGCCAAGAAAAGACACACGCACAAAAAAAAAAAAAAAAGGAAGAAAGAAAGAAAGAAAAAGAAAAAAAAAATGACAGACCAATATGCCTTATGAGCATAGACTGAAAAACCCTCAACAAAATTCTCGTAAATTAATTTCAACAGCACGTCAAAAATATAGTTCACCATGATCAAGTTGGTTTCACCCCAGTGATGGGAGGATGGTTCAACACATGCAAATCAATAAACATGACTCACCACATAAGTAGAAGCAAAAAAATTTTTTAAAAATAGTATTTTCAGCTCGGCACCTGTGGCTCAATCAGCTAAGGCGCCAGCCACGTACACCTAAGGTGGTGGGTTCGAATCCCCAGCCCGGGCCCGCCAAACAACAATGATGGCTGCAACCAAAAAATGACCGGGCGTTGTGGCGGGCACCTGTGGTCCCAGCTACTTGGGAGGCAGATGCAGGAGACTCGCTTGAGCCCAGGAGTTAGAGGTTGCTATGAGCTGTGATGCCATGGCACTCTACCCAGGGGAGACAATTTGAGGCTCTGTCTCAAAAAAAAAAAAAAATAGTATTTTCATCTGAAGAGATGCAGAAAAAAATTCATAAAAATCCAGCAACAATGCATAATAAAAATCCTCAACAAACTAGACATAGGAGTAAAAAATACTTCAAAATATTAGAAGCCATATATAACAAACCCACAGCCAACATTGTACTGAAAATGGGAAAGTTAAAAGCATTCCTCTTAAGAGCTGGAACAAGACAAAAGTGCCCATGGTCACCACCAAATACTTTAAACCAGTGATGAGAAAAAAAAATCTCAAAAGCAGCAAGAAAAAAGACATGTTTTATATCTGTACAAAGAATCAAAATTAGTATTACAGTAGATTTCTCATCACAAGCAATGTGAGCCAAACAGAAGCAACCTCTTTAAAGTACCAGGAAAAAAACTGTCAAAGGAGAGCTAGTCCCACTGAAAATAGCTTTTAAAAATGAAAGTGAAATCAATACTTTTTTAGAAATATTAAAACTAAAAGAGTTTATTACCAGCAGACTCACACTATAAGAACTTCAGTAGGCAGTCTTTCAGGCAGAAGGAAAATTAGAAATATATATCTACACGAAAGATTTAAAAATATAATAAATGGTAACTACATTAGTAAATACATTGTTTTTTAACTTGTTATTCAAAGGTGTTAAGAGACTTTTAAATAAAAATAATAGCAATGTGGTGTGCTATTTATAATACATGTAGAAATAAAATACATGACAAAAACAGCAGAAAGTTGGAAGGAGAGAAATGGAAATAGACTACTGGGTGTTTACCCAAAGGAAAAGAAGTTATTTCATCAAAAAAGACACCTGCTCTCAAATGTTCATTGCAGCACAACTCACAGGTGTGTATACCTATAGTGTTCTTAAAAGGACTAAAAGAGAAAAATTATGAACATAAATCATTCAGCATTGTGTCTGGTGCATGCCAAACAGTTATGATTGGCATAAGGCTAAAACCCAAGTGAGCAAAGAAGAAAAGAAAAAAATTTGTCTCATTCATACGTTTATAGTGACAAGTTGTGCCTTCATGGATACATACATTCACTTATACAATGACATCATTCTTTTTAAAACAAATTTCTGACTTCACCTGGTCTGCTTTCAGAAAAAAAGTATTGAAAATGTGAGGAGTGGGAAGTGGAAGCACAGATGGCAATTTCATGCTTGAAAATTCAGTCCTTCTCATTTGAGTTGGAAAGATAAAAGAGACCTTATGGATCTCTTCTTCTATCCTTGTGTCTTTAGCTATATGTGTATATGTAAATATGTAAATATATTCTCAATATGACAAAGTTGTATAATTCTAAAAAAATTCACTTTTCAAGTTTTGCAGAATCATGTTTCTCAAAAGGATCATCTTGTTCAAGCATCACAATTTTAGGCCAATAATAAACAAAAATACTTTGAATGAATCCACCAAACAAAAACTCATTTTAAACTTAGTGCATACGACCTTGTGATTTCACTTATAAGAGTCTCAAAGATAATCATTTATAATTACCAAAATCATTGTGTCACTGAAAATTAAACAAAAGTTGAGAGTGAATCCTAACACTCTGGGAGGCAAAGGCAGGTAGATGGCTTGAGATCAGGATTTCGAGACCAGTTTGAGAAGAGCAAGAGACCTCATCTCTAAAACATAGCTGGGCATTGTGGCAGGTGCCTGTAGTACCAGCTACTTGGGAGGCTGCAGCAAAAGGATCACTTGAGCCCAAGAGTTTGAGGTTGCTGTGAGCTGTGACACTACAGCACTCTACCTAAAGTGACAGAGTGAGACTCCGTCTCAAAAAAAAAAAAAAAAAAAAAAAAGGTTGAGAATAACCACAACAAAAAACTGAATAGACATTCATGTGTTTGGTCTGATGAGGTACAATCCAGGCTGAAGTCAAGGACACTGAGTAGATCAGAAAAAGTAATGGGATTTATTTATTCTCAGAAGGCTAAATATGCACCTAATAAGACGTTGGTATGTTGTAAAATATTTACATGTTTGTAAAACCAGAAGTTATTATAATCATATTAATATGTATTTTCCTCCATTTTTCTCTCCTAGTTCCGTCACTGACAAAAGAAAAGAAATCATTCTATCAAAAATATACCTACTCCCATATGTTTACCACAGTACTATTCAGAATAGGACAGGTAGGCACTCAACTGAACTGTCCATCAAATGAGGATTAAAGACAATGTGCTGTACATACATTCATGGAATAAGAACGAAATTGTGTTTTTGCAGCAACATGGAAGGAATGGGAAATACTATTTCAAGTGAACTCAGAAATAGAATGTCAACTATGTCGTGTTATCACGTGTAAGTGGCAGCTAAATAATGAGTACCCATGGACATAGAGACTGGGATAATAGACACTACAGACTCAGAAGAGTAGGAAGGTGAGAGAGTGGGAAAGGAGAGGGGTGTGGGAAGAGTAATTACCTAATGGGTACCACTTGTGCTAATTAGTGAGCGTTACACAAAAAGCCAAGACTTCACCACTATGCAATATATGCATGCAACAAATCTGTACATATACTCCCTAAATCTATAAATATAAAAAGAGAAAAATTAAAAATAAAAAAGAGAACAATGACATAATTCCTTTTAACATATGAAAAAGGCATTTAATTTTAAATATGAGAAATTTTATAGATAGATCTGAAAAATTATTAAGGAGGGAGCAAACATGTAAGAAGAAAAGTATGTTAATAACCCAGGAAACTGATTATCATGGTGAGGTTTCAAATACCCAGAATATTCCACAAGAAAATCAGAAAAGAGGTCTAAACCTCAGTAAAGGCCTTATTTCCACCAGCATTTGTTTTTCAAAGTGGAATGTCTATGTAGATAGATATACAGATATGAATGTAGAATTCTTTTTTTCTCTCCAGGAAGTTTAAGAAATCACTCTGGAACGTCCCATATTGACAGACAAGCTGACAGCTTGAAACACTTAGTGAAATGAAGAAAAATTCTTTTAACACAGAACACAGTAAAACCTCCATAGTTGACCACCACCCCTCACTGACACCATCCTTAAGTTGACCTAATTTTCATAGACTGGTTAGGCACCATACGTACTAAGACCTAGTTCCTTACGTTGATCACCTTTGGGTATTGACCAGTTTGTTACAGTCCCCTGGATGGTCAACTTACAGACGTTCCAGTGCATTCTACTATATTTTCTACTATACATTCTACTATCCCCCAGCAGAGGTGGGATAACTAGAAGAATGAAAATATATGCATTTCTTTTATTAAACAATACATATTAATTCATATGTACCCAATATAGTTACAAGCATTTTACAAATACTACCATTTTTCTTCAAGACAACACTAAAATGAAGATTCCATTATTCTTTCCGATTAACAGATGAGAAAACTGAGACATAGGCAGATTTAAAATTGTGTCCACACTCACATGGCTACTAAATAGTAGAAATGAGCTATGAATCTAGTCCACTTGGCTCCAGAATCTGTATCTGTAATCACTTCACTATGTTGCATACTTTCCCCGAGAAGAGTTTCTCTTTGCTATGTAATGATGAACAGAATATACCAAACTTATTTGGGGATAAGTTTAATCTTTGAACATTTTTGTCTTTCCTACAGAGCCCCAGGAGAAATTTTACATACATTATATGATAGATCTGGACCATTCTTTATAGACAAAAATCAATATTTTTATGGGAGAATTTCCCTAGAAGACAGTTTAAAATGCTTTGTTTAATTATTGATTATTTTAGAGGAGCCAATAATCCCACACCCTTTTGGAGATATAGATGACAAACTTCAGGGATATGATGTCACTGATGTCATAAACATTTCTAGGAGCCAAGGCAGGTTGTGTGACTACTTTACAGGTGAATCAGAAAGGAGAAACCATTCAGTGACATCTCTGCCGCACACAGATGCCTTTACAAACACATCCTCGAAAGGACAATATGGGACGGTGCCTGAGGCCCAAAGGAGTGAGCCGCTGGCCCCACGTACCTTCTAATGGTTCGTCTTTGCCTTCATAGTCCCAATTGAATAGGCATCCAGAGGATGGTGCTTACCCAGGATTCTATTTCGGATTTTATCACTGAGGTATCTACATAAAGCATGAGTAGTTGTTGTTGCCCTAGGCTTACTATTCTGAATTATATTGTTTTGTTGCTTTGCTTGGTTCAGTAAGTTGATGCATTAATTGTGCAAAAGCATAAAAAATAAAGTATAAAACCATGTTTGTTTTAGTGGCATCTTGGCTGCCGTCTTTGAATATTTCCAAGGCTAGCAGTCATTTGAAATGTATGGCAAATGAAAGCTGATTTCTGGCAAGGTAAAGTAGACTTCCTCCTAGTTTGATTTATTCTGCTTTCATTATTACATAGCCAATCCTGAAATGCTGTCATCCTTTTCATGCTTTTGATCCCCTTAGAGTGTTTGTTTCACTTGACCTTAGAAGATTTACTTGGAAACAGTATTCAGAAGTTCGGAAATTGTTAAACCATCTAACCAATGGGAAATCTTAGAGTAAGTGGAATCCCATGACTTTTCAGAGTAAAACTGAAATTGCCAAAATTCATACAAGGCTCTTGATAATATAGCCACTGCCTAGCTGTCTAGCCTCAACATAGCCACATCATCCTCTCCCTCAACTCAACTCAACCCAAGATAAATATGTCATTATTCCAACTGGAATCAATTATATTATCTTGATTCCTGGTGCTTTCTATAGCCACAGTACGATTTGCATATGCTGTTTGTATTAGTTGCTGTAAGCTAACTGATGCAATAAATAACCCTAACACATTAAGGTTTATTTCTCACTTAAGTCACAATCCCACTCAAGTTAGCAATGGTTCTCTGCTACACTCAGTCATTAAGGAATCCAAGTCCCTTCTATCCAGAAGCTCCAACATCCTCTAGGACAGCCCTTCATAACTGGGGTTCCGTGAGCATGTTAAGCAGTAACATCCACAAGCATTCACTCTCAATGGGGAATGAACCATCTCCCACACATCTATAATGATGTTAGCCACAGACTATCTTTACATAAAGTGAGACAATGGTCACCAGAAACATTTTTATAAGGCTTAATCCTCTATGAATCCTTTGAGGAACTCTGCTCTAGGGCATGGTCTTCAAGTTTGCCTACATGCTAGAATTACCCAGAAGCTAAGGCTAAGAGCTGCTGATCCAAGCCCTCAGCAATTTTAGTTAGATTATCTGCATCCAGCCTCCCAAAGGAGGAAGAGAAAGCAGGTAAAAGGGAATGCATGGGAAATAACTTCTGGGTCTTCTTTTGGGTTAAGCCTGGAAATGGCATCAATCCCTCTGTCCATAGTCCATTGGCCAGAACACAGTCATGAGGCCCCATGTAACTGCAGCCAGGCAGGACATACACTTTCCTCCCGTGTGCCAGAAGGAAAAGTGAGACTTACCTTAGCAGTATCTGCTGCACTCTTCCTTTACCTGAGGAGATACCTCCTTTCCCTTCCCCAACTCTCTCCCATCCTTCCACTTGGTTAGGTCCTCTACTCCTCTAAAACATTAGTTATCTACTCTAGAAAATCTTCTCCCACCATCCCCCAATTGGGGTTGTGAACCTAAGGACTCAAGGGCACATGTGGCCCTCCAGATTCCCAAGTGCAGCCCTCTTACTAAATCCAAACTTCAGGATGTAGGAGCCCATATAGGAGGAGTGGGAGTCATAAGGAACACCTGTATGCCTCAGTAATGTAACACCCTGGTGATAAGGGCACAGGGAGGGATCTGGCTCTCCTAACAAACATGAGAGCTGGCGAGGCGAGAGCATCAGTGATTAGCGGTCTCTACACCTGTGGTGTTAAAAGCCACGGGAGTGTGTCTGTAAGAAGCTGCAGGAGAAGGCAGTCGGAGTGCGCATTCTATCACGGACCTGCTCACTCTGACTCTATCGCTTCTCCTGCCTGCAGAACACTTGCACCGGCATCTCTCTATGAAAGACTGCTAAAGACTGCTAAGATGTATTCTTCTCACTAAGACTGCTTTACTCCTTCAAATACTGTCTTTCTCTCCCTTCTGCTAAAGCAAACAGCCCACAGGCACCTAAGACCAATTGTTTCCAAGCAAGGTAGCCTAGCAGTCCTGTGTCTGTAACCTAGATAAGCCAGGGGCTAGAGATCTGGCCAATACCAGCCCCAGTAAGTTGTGACCATACAGGGACCCCAACATCAGAGAATAAATCCCTTTACTAAAATAATTGGCTTTGTAAAATTCTGATTCAGTCAAAAGGGCATACTTTTATCAGTGCACTTTTCAAGTAGAACTATTCTGGTTAGTTTTTCTATCTCCTCTAGCTATCACTATGTCTTTGTAGTAACTATTGCCGATAAAGATAGACAATAGGTATTCACTATGTTTCAAGAATAAACAGATAAAAGTGTCAACATGTACTTCACGTATGCATACATCATACTTAATCCTAAAGACTTCATGTTATCCTATGACTTAGATGTAAGAAGTGTTTT